>JAPYZR010000605.1:0-34685 GCA_030522945.1 Trichopria nigra | reverse complement strand
AATTTTGTAAGAAATTCTTATTTAATAAGTGTTCTTCTTATTTTGATTGTAAAATATACAATTTTTATACATTTCGTGGATATTTTTGATATATACAACAATTTTTAACCAATATATTTGCCTAATAATTAATTATTATCTAAGAAAAATGGACATAATTTCTACCAGGGATGTAACGTTTATGTAAGAAATAATCATGATATATTTGTTACGTATAATTGTTACATATAATTCACAATCACCATTGATGATGGAAGTGCGAAAACAAATGTTTATCAAAATGAAAAACGACAAAAACAATTGTGAACCGGCCATTGTATTCGCAGCGTTCTGGTGTTGCCTTTCGTTTCATCCTCTGTAAATTAGAAATTCCGCTTTGTACGAATTTATTACGCTTACGAAGGTTCGTGCTTTTCCCTATACATCTAACGCTTCATACGTTACGTGCACGGTCGAAACGAGGGATCGTTTACGAAAAATTGCAATTCACCGCACGGGAAATCGATCGACGCGCCAGGCGTTCCGATGCACAGGTTGCCAATGATAAATTTTCGGCTCGAAATCGATTGGCGGTTTATTCTCGTTCTCGTGCAGCTCGATTCCGAAAACGATCGCATGCGATAAACGTTAGCCAATCACAAATCGACATATACTTTGCATGGATCAAAAATTGACTTTACCCATATCTAGCCACACGGATGGAAACGAATTTTTAAAAGCCACTAAACTTTGTTACGAAACCTTGTAATTTGTAAATTTAGAGTAAGTGTGAAATTAATGATTTTTCTACTAATCGTGATATGATTGTAAATTAAGATAGTAAAGTGGTAAGAAATAATATTTTTCAAAATTACTTTTGCATTTGTATAGAGCTTAATATTTTTGTTTGTGGAAAATATCACAATAATGTAGTACCATATACCTAATTGCAGAAAGTAAATAATTATCTAGATAGATGAGATATTTTTTTTTTCATTAGACAAGAATATCAAACATATATATTTCGGGTGCAGTAAACGAAGTAGAACTTCATTTGAAAACATTGTTTGACTTATTGATATTTAAACATTTTTGATATTACAAATATGACGAATTTTCTTAGAATTTTGGACATTACACGAGGATACAAAATACTGATCAAATGGTCCACGTCATACCGTTTTTTAAATATATAACATAAACACAGATGGTGATAAATTAATCATGGGATCTGATAAGTCTCTGACCTGACCAATGTTTGAAAGAGCGCGTAACAGAATGACGACTAATTTGAACCGGCGACGGGTTTTAGGTGACTTTATTGCAACGGCTACGATAGTATGGAAGCTTTTCATTTGCGCGATTTCAATCACCTTTCGATGCCTCGGACGCAATGGGCGTAATCGACCAGCCGAATCTCGATTACTTTCGATTTGATCCTAGACTGTCGTACATACATACCCCATCTTTGGAGCTCCGACGTCGGTCAAAATAAAAGGAATCCCTGCGAATCGGATAGAGGACCTATATTTTTTTCATATGTGACCCTTTCCGTTCAAGGTCCAGCGAAGCAAAAAGCACACTCGCCAGAGAGAAAGACTTATGTCTTGGACCGCTGCCAGGGCCGTAATGCGCGGCGGGTGCTTTCGTTGTAAAATAGTTTGCGAGTGTATTACCTACCTCTCGTGTCCTCAAAATAACGCGTCGGAATAGCGAGGCTTCCTTGTCTCGCACTTCGATTTCTCCTTTGCACGAGATTGTAAATCTGCTTCCCGGGAGTTTCGATTCTCCGAGAACAATGGATGTGCAGGATCGTAACACCCAAATGCCCCGAAATGTAGGTTAGGCGATGCCATTGAACTTATAATGGTTGTGTACAAACGAAAACACAAAATAGAATGATAATAACTCACATGCATGGATACATGATATATATATATATACATTTATTTATTTATTTATTTACTTTTACGTAAAATCGAACCTTTAACTTTTCGCAATTAACATTCGATCGTCTTTTTCTGTTTCAGGTACGTATCAGATGTTTTCAATCATTAGACGACTACAAACGGTTTCTTTTTTTTGTAAGTATTTGTAAATGTATGGTTGATCAATTGCTCTTTTAACGGTGAAACGTAGTGCAACCCGCGGTTGAAAATGCTCTGATTACGATTGGATGAAATACTTTAAATTTTATCGATTAAAAATGTTCAAGATTATACTTCTATTTGTTCATGACTTCTTTGTAATTTTTAGAAAAACGTTCTGAAATATTCTGTTGCATTTTCGAAGCTTGTAAAATAATAGATTTATCGAGCTTGTCTCTAATTATTATGAGACATGCAAGTAATGAAATTTATTTATTCTATCGAATTGCGAGGTAGTTTCTTTTAGCACGAGTAGCACTATGTTCAGCCGTCAGACCTATACCTACTATATATTATCTTCATTTGTAATATATGTGGCTGTAATTATTTGGCAACGACTTGAGAATCACTGTTTCCGCGTACCGCATTGTTCATCATAATTGCAGGCGCTTAACCCCAGTTGATTCCGGTCAAGTAGGTTGATGCTTTCTGCGTACGAACCGACGAGCCTCGCTCGTTATATTCGTCCGTATATTCACATGCGGTACAAAACCCACACCTAAACATTCATATTTTCAACCACAAATGGGTCGCGGCTGGTGTATACGCGGTACGTCTCATTTGATGCACTTTATGCATTATTTATTTAATGGCTTACGACTAGCGGCGGCAGCTGCAGGAGTATCGATCCATTACAACGGGTGCATGTGGTTATTTCATTATTACACCATCGTCATGTAGCGCCATCGGAACGCCTCGTGTGCGACTTTCGAAGCAGACCTTCAGCTTCGCAGTCTAGCCTCGATCAATACTTATCTGCAGCCGCACAGTGCTGCCGGAGGTTATTGCAGAGATCTAGAAAAAGTCGACGGAAGTCATTCGATCGTACGATAGTGAAATTTGCGAGCTTGATAGATATTCAGTGTGTTTTTAATACCCCTCCCAAGAAAGTTTCGAAAATTCTACGATCTAAGCGTATCGTTTATTGATTATAACGAGATACTAAGAAAATGTTTGACATACCTACCGTCGATAAGGCGATAAAATTTTTCCTCTACGTTGCTGATGTAAGATGGCACTATTGTACTGTTGTGTAAATTGGCATTTTATGAAATGTTGGATGAAAAGCGAATGAGATGGTACAAATAATATATTTTGGTGCAATTGGAAGCCATATTGTCACTTTTAATTTATCGTGATTATTATTCCTAGAAATATTTATTAAATCTGATGACAATACGCAATCGCGATATGGAAATTTGCAAAATCGAAGTGGAAAAGTTTTGTTTTCGGGGAAATGCCCTATTCAGTGAAATGTAACATCATTTCTTAAAATGTAACATTGTTTCGACCGTATATTATATATGGTGACCATTTATGGTAAAAATCATTACTCCGAGGTTTCAAATAGTAAGTATATATTTCGACGTTGCGGCCTCTTGTGGGCCTTCTTCGGGAATATAATCTTTTTTATTTTCCTTCATTCATATGTATCAAAACAAAATGTGGTGGGGTTTTTCACCCTACTTTGACACATATAAATGAACGAATGTAAAAGATTGCATTGTTCCTGAAGAAGGCCCACAAGAAGCCGAAACGTCGAAAATGTATTTATTATTAACAAGTTATTAATAATAATTTATTGTGATGTGTAAATTGCTACGGCGTTTTTGAATAAATTTTTAGAAATTTAAATCGACAGGAAACTAAAACATAGTATTCTTTTGTTTTTTTTCAAACATCTAAAATCTTTAAATAAATCCAAATGAATTAATGCTACTGACATTCGAAACTTTCGAGGCAATATTCTGTTCTTTGTTTATAAGGAAACAAGGTAAATAACGTTTTTTATCATCAGCCTTTATCGTAATAACAGGCGTATATATCTTTTGTTTTATATAATTTCTCCAACGTTTCGAACTTGAGGATCATACGCGTTATTGATTTTGTACATTTTTTAAATCTGTTTGGGAAAATTTGAAAAAAAAACAGACAAAATTTCGTCAAACTTTCTTCAAGAAATGTATCAACAAAATGTTTAGTTAGATCAAAACAATTTTATACGGACAATGTCAAAAACAAAAGTATTGATTTCATGGATTGGAAAATCCAAATACACCAAGTCATGTTTTTTAAACTTCAAAACGATTATATTTAGTTTTTAAAAATTTTAAATAATTTTATTTCATTCCATGATTACATCTCCAGCAGTTTCAATTTTGCTCCGCTGAACATAGTAATATCCATAATAGAAATGTTAGCGTTGCATATGGGGCTCTGATCAAAGCGTGATCTGACCAGAGCCCCATATGTAACGCAGATTAAACTGCTGGATATATAATCGTTGAATGGAATAAAATTATTGGCAATTTTTAAAAACTTAATATAATCGTTTTGAAGTTTGCAAGGGATATAGAGGAAATAACTTGAAAAAGATATATTTTATTTCATTTCAAAGGAAATCCAAAAATTACGAACTTAGGATATGTCAAAATTTGAAAAAAATAATTTATACAAAGTACCTGTTAATTTCTAAGGTCACAAAAGACAATTTTTAGAATTCAAAATTTATATTTTGAATGATGAAATCAAATGATTTCAGAATTAAAAAAATAAATAAAAGAATGAAAATGATAATTAATATATAAACACTTGAATGATAAAATGAGTTACAACGGAAAAAACGTGAAACATGAAACTTTAAAAATGATGAAAACCTGGATTTAAAATACTATAAATAATATAACAATGTCGTAAATTATAAAAATTCAAAATAAAAGAGTCAAAGGATTTTCATGAAACTAAAATATATTGACATAATATCAAAATGCAATATGCAGCATTAAATCATTTAAAAACATTATATCGTATACCATAATGATATTCGAATTAAATTTTTGCAAATTAATATTTTAAAGGGATGAAGTGCATTTTACATCGAAGTAAATTACTGTTATTTTGTGTAAAATTTGTTGTCAGACATCCCCGATATACGCACTCTTCAGTTCATTACTAATGGTCAGATTCGACAAATTATTGAAACACTGCCAGTCCTCGATATTAATGGATAAAACGTGTATGGTACATGATGCAGCATTGTATCTATATTTCTAGAATATCAGGACTTGATCGCAAACACACACTACTTTGATATATGATGAATTCTCCGCTGATGTAATATATATGAAAATGTGTTTGTAAATATGCACATAAATAGAATTCAGGTGCAGCCTTGATCTGGGTTATACGCATTTAAAAAGTACGTGAAATGTAGAAATCCTATTGTTGCATTTTCCGAGTATAAATGTATATTTTTAAGTTTACAATTTTCGTAGAAATATCAATATTTTGTAAAAATGATCGATGTAAGATGGATTACATTTTAATATAACATTCTCTAATATATTTCCAAGAAGTTGTTAATATTAAAGCAAAGCCCGAGATAACCGCATCATCGGTAACATATTACTGAAATAATTAAAAACTATAAATTGGAAATCATTTCTACAGTTATAACTAACGAAAAGTTATTAAAACATTCATTACGTTAATTGAAATAATATACTCTTTGCTGAATAATAAAGGAACGTTTATTGCTTCTCAACGTTAATTTCTGTTGAAATTCGCAGTTCAGACCGATTAAATTAATAGGATCCAAGTAGAAATTTCTAAGTTAATTTGGACTTGTTATATTTACAGATTTATATACCGTAGGTCCCGTAGGTGTTTCTCATATACACACTTTAACATATTTGACATATAAGTACGAACAATTGATTATGTAAGGATCAAATGGATATCATAAAATAACAATTGCAAACCAAATTAGTAATACCTAAAATGTATTGGATTTTATGATGCTATATAATTGTTGTCTATTTTCATATAGAGCACAATTTAATAACAGTTCACGAAATTATATACTCGTGACCTTTTATTCGAATAATGATATAATATCTTTCTCGTTACTTTTGACTTCGTGGTTATAATTTATACAATCATACTTTGTATATACATGAATTTTGTGTACGTATATATATCCGACAAAGTTCCAACCCGATAAACTGGTGCTTATGTTATACACGTGGATTTAGATTAGTGCACGGGGATGTCAAATATATTTGTACGTGTTCACAGAGTGAATACCAGTTTATATTATTATATTATTAATACAGAATTTGTACAAATTGGTACGAATTCAGTTGTTAGGATATAAAAAAATAACTGACCTTGGTTTCTGAGAAGTACTATTTATTGGACAAATTATTTTAATTACAATACATTTCCAGTCTCTCGGTCATTAAGTCCATTGTATAATTAGCCGCTTATTGATGCAGTCACTGACGCACATTAGCTCGGGAAAAAGCTACGTCATCCGCATTCCCGTCGTTCATTCATATAAGAACATATGAACTTCAAGCATTCATTGTTATTCTTATATTTTATTAATGAATTTATTTGTGTTATAGTCTTTATTCAAAAATTAAACACGTAAATATTGTGGTATGACTTTTTTACGATTATACCACCGTAGTATATATTAAATAAAAAAAAACATTGGAATTTTTCTGGTTATCCATTTATCTCCATGATGATTTCGGTAAACTTAATTCGCCACAAAAAAAATGTAATTCTTTGTCTTCAAAGGAAGACGATTCAGTCGGACGCAATTTCTCAAGTCCGACGAGTTTATATCGAGTCACTTATCAATTTACTGAACGCTAAGCGGCAAAGTCCATTTTGATAACGCGCAGTAAAGGGAAGCCATGATAGATTAATACAGTAGCTATAACTCATTTATAACAGGCATTTCGACAGGGATAAATTTACGGGATATTATAGGATCGACATGAAGAATAAGCGGGACAGCTGGTTCAAGTACGAGAAAGATGCATGTACATATTGTATATGTATATGCATAACTATATATAGTGCTGTGGATTTGCATAAAGATTCGCTCGAATGGACGTTTAGTAACGTCGTAAATCGAAAATTACACTTAATACGCTTTACTCCATAATATTCATATTATTTATTCTTTCATCTTCAATTTATGAAATAGAATTGTTGGTTATACCTCATAGAATTAAAACAATAATTTTTTATTTTTTTCGATAAGACACAAAATATATTCTATAATGTGTCACTTTTTTAAAAATATATTATTACGATTTTTGCGAAAAACCCAACTGAAAAAAGAAATTGTTTTGAAAAAGACTTTAAAAAAAGCAATTTTTGCTTTGTATACTTGTAGAAAATTATTATAAATCACCTTATCCGACAAGCTTTGTTCCGGATAATGCGGAAATTATTCCATTTATATAGGAAAATATTTCTCATTTGAAAAAGCTAAATGTACGTTATTGTAGTGTTTTTTTACTATAAGAAGAGCCAGCGATTTTTCTTTTCAGTCGACTATAAAATGCATTCTTTCAGGTTCGTATATACATTTGAATCACCGAATGATTATTAAGAATAACTGGAATGAAGATTTGTTTTTCAGAAATCATACTTCTTTCATACTTTTCGTAGGAGTAATGAAGCTCTTTGATAAAATAAAAACCAAAAATCACATTTCGAACTTTTCGTAGGCGGCACATGAAGTCCTACGTCTATCGAATAATGCACCGAAAATCATTGGGGCATATAGCAGAAGTTGAAAATGAAAAATTACTTTTTGAAAAAGATTACCTTTTATTAACTGAGATTACCTTTATATGAAATTATATAAAGTAAAATATGAAGATCATTTACGGGTCTTTGGGTATATTTTGTGCACTCACATGCCATTAAGCGATCTGAGTTCTGCAATAATACTTCATTGAGAATTATAACTATCTCATTCTTGGTATATTCACTATATTTCGTTAGATTTCGTTATCTAATTTCTCTAAATTTATAGTCAAATCAATTACTACTCGACTAAAAATGCAAAGAAGCGTTAAAATGAAAAAGGAGATGATTAAAATAGCTATATGCAAAATGCAAGGAGTTATATGAGTGATGGATGTTTAACACAAATTCATCTCGTAAAATGGTAGGCGTCAGCTTTCAATTACAAGAATGTAACCATTCTTTAACGTCGCCCGTGAGTGATCTCAAAAACGGTACATTATCATTGCACCATTACTCTTTTGTACAGAATTCGTTGCCAACGAAGACGCAAAAACCGAGTCCCACATTAAAATGATAATCTAATTTTTTTACGCTTTAAAATATGTTATTTCGGTATTCCGGCGAATTTATTATAATAAATTAATTATTTAACATTGATAATAATGTATTTATTGTTTGCAACATTTACTAAAGCAATAAAGATGAGTCGATAGTTTGATAATATAGTGAAAGGCAATCAGCTTGTACGACTTGAATTATTACGAAGGTAATTAGTGCGACCGATATCCGACGCATGTTGACATCCACGTAGATGCAATTAGGTAACGAAGGTTTTGCAAACAGCCGCGAATAAATGTACAAATTTATTGAAGGCATGTACGAATGTCCAGTATAACTGTTCAATTTTGTAAAGTGAGATTTAAAGTTGCGTTCCAATTCATAAAACGTTACTATATTCATTTTTTTAAAATCATTTCTTCTGTTTTCTCGAATTTTTTGATTTTATGTAAAAATTTTCTTCATGAAGTTTGACACTATATTTTAGCATTTAAACACCGTGAGAAATATGCAATAGCCATTTTTTTATAACATTTTTTAAATACTATGGTCAAACTGTATGAAAATAATTTTTCGTCTTCAACAATGTTGTCAACAATAACATTGATGCTTTTCAAAGTGTTACAACATACATTTATCCAATGTTCACATATTATAACAAGAAAACAAGCGTTCAAGAGAATTATGTATATATATTCTCCGATGTAGAAAGTCTATTTTTCGATTTAAATACCGTTCTATCGACTTTTCATTCAATTCTTAAATAAATGTCGCGAATATGTGATTCAGTCTCTTGAAATTCGGCCAGTAATCTCAGTGCTTATCACACCTACGCGGATTTTCAAATGTTACATAATTTTGAAAACCCCCGCACTGATAATGTCACCAGAAAAGGAGGAATTATACTCGAGGCCAAGACCTGGGGTAAGGTAAACCGGCCTGAAAACGACCTTACTCGAGGCGAGTACTATCATCTGCAGCGGACGGCCAAGCGTATATATACACACGAGATTGACCTCGATCCATTCATCCCTCCTGATCTCATTCAACCAGACTTCAATTCCCTCCTCCCTACCCCCCTACCTTCATTTTCAGTCGGTGTACGTGCACTCCAGATGCTGCACCGTCATTTCGCCACGTTGTACAAATTTTCTGCATTTGAGTCCGCCAGCGATCGTGTTTGTCGTTTTTTTTTTTTTTTTCTTTTCGCAAGTCGAATTCCGTCAATCAGACAAATTTTTCAAGCGAATAGTAATCAAATTGGCTTAACATCAAAGGCATGTTTGAGCGGTCTCGTGCTCGGAATGTTGATTAGGCACCTTTATCCAGTCCTCGAAATTCAATGACGATGACTTACGGCTGAAAATAAAAACAACATTATACGCATATATATGTACACAGCAGAAACTTTTATAGTAAATATATGCACTCTTGAATTTCAAGAGCCGATGTGATTTTCTGAGGAATACAGAGAAATGCAATGAAATATATTGCCTGAAATACAGTATAGGACCTGTCCAAAGTTATGTTGTTCGCGCATGCGCTCACCGCTGGTTTGGATCGCTGTTCATGCCTGCCAATCACAATTCAACTTCGGTGACGAAAAAAAAAACGCCTGATTTCAAAATCAATTAAAAAAAAATTATTTTATTGAAATTCATGAATTAAAATCAATATTTGTTCATACGAAAAATATTTCATATGAAAATTCACTCCTTTACAAGAGTGTAATTTATTGTACAAACACACTCGACAGTAGTATACGTGGTGTCGTGGAAATAGAAAAAAGTAGTCGTATTAACTCGCTGATTTCTTTTCTTCTCCCTTATCTCTCTTTCGCGATCATATACCGCACAAATGCTTATGAAGTAATTGCAAACGACGATACGGTATTTACTAAAGGACATTACGTACTTAACTGGTTGAAAAATGCAATCGACGGGTAGCTTATTTTTTAATCGCACGCTATACGTACTCCACGGTATAAAACCCATCGGGGTAATTCGAGGTATACGAACCGAGTCCGCACGAAGCCAAGCGTGTTCGAAAGGGCAGTCGTCGTTATACATAAAGATATAGAATACAATTTCCCCGGGGGTGCAAGTTGTTGAAATAAGGACATAAAAATGACAAATGAAAAACTGAAAATCTGTGGTGAACGAGATTGCCCAGAAGCTGACCTTTCAGTGGCCCCGTTTTACACACTGTATGCTATCTGCAACAAAAATATAACACGTTTAGGTGCATGGATTTTCCTAGTTGCCGTTTAATGGCGTTTTTTATTGCCATGCATGCTGACGGGTGCTATATCGTTTTTTAAACGGTCTACTTTTTTTTTTAAGAGATAACGACAGGATGGAAAGTTTTCTGGTATTTTCTTTTTTAAATGTCCCGAGAATTATCGAACATTAGGTATTTTTTTTTTATCGGAAGTTGTTACTGATTTGAAATAATCAGCGTTGTCAATGTTATATTTTGAATAAAATGAAATCTTTACCTGCACTAAACAAAGTCAATATATATCTAACATATAGATTTTCTGTATTTCATCTCAATTCAATTTACTCTTATCCACCTCCCCCTTCATCCGCACTTTATTCTCTCTCCGTTTTTCCGTCGAAAGGCCTCATCGTAAAATGTTTCTCGAGTACACATTATACCAAAATATAGACTCATTCCTCAGGTTGTGAGATAAATTCTTATCCGACACATCCACATACATTTCAGTTTACATGCAGCAGCCCGTGCACCATATCTTCGTACCTACGAAGGCAAATACGGGGTTATTTACGTTGGACCACGCAGCTTTGCTTTACTGCTTTCCACCTACTGCAGACGGTGCAGAACGTGTCGGCGTAATTTCTATGAGAGTGTACACGAGTGTAGATATGTACAAATTCACACGCGCGCACACACACCTATATACATTTCGAGAAGTCATAAGGGCGTGACTTCATTCGTAGATTTTTCATATATATATATATACGAAAAGAAAAAGATGTACCGTCTAATTTTCTTGGAGTGGATTTTCACTATATTTACACTGAAAAAATAAATAGTTAAAATGATTACGTCTTGATATCTCGCAAATGTCTATAAGTCTGTCACTGATTAAGAACGCTTGTTTACATTATACGACTTACTTTACTTTCAGTCAATTTTCTTGCTTAATTCCAGATTTCAGTCACATTTCTCGACTGAATTTATGTATTTCTTTTTACAGCGTAAGATTACGTGGAATAAAGTAAAATACGAAAATATGAAATTAAGTTTACTTCATTTACTGCATTTCAGTTCCAATAACTTCTTACGTTTCGCGTGTACGCTGCTATCGACAGTTATACTTTACCTTGAAAATTGTGCATTTTGACGTTTTACGCGTTATAATAATATTGATTGCCGAATTAATGCAATTTTGCCATTTTATAAAAAAAAGAGCGTAGCTATATTCGCAATGATAAATGCAAATGTCAGTATATCATAGTACTTTTGAGATTTAATATAATTCACAGTATTACAATTGTGATAGTTTCATTCGTCTTAATAAACAATTTTTAACCGACAAATATAATTGGTCTTTTTTATTTACTTAGAGAAATGTTTGTTCAGAATCTTGGCTCAGGTCGTTCGACGTTTCCATAAAGTAATCCGTCAGGTACGACGTGCGTTCGATAAATCATGCCCGTACCGCGCACTTGCGGAAATACCAATTTCTCAGGTGGTGGATATAAGCAAAAGTTTTATCAGTGAAAGCAAATATAAAAAAAAAAGCCGCAACTCGTCAGAAATCAATCGCATACGGAGAAGGTCGTTCGTGCAATGTGGTCGATACGTTATTACCTGGAATGAATCGACAAGTCTCTGGTACTGGACAAGTGGTCAGTCATCAGTAAATTCAATATTATGGATGACCACATCGGAATACAACATGTCAATAAGAGCGGAATGTGTTGCATATACAATATTAATTATAATTTCTTAATATAATTTATCATCAATAATATTTGACAAAATTTGATACAAAATTGTACGAATTGCCTGACTTTGACAGATCAACCCACCACGGTTGATGTATGTATAGTTCCGAATAGTCCGGGAATAAAAGACAGTTTGCTTGAGAAAATAACTAAAGTAGATCACACTCCTATTTCATTCATGAATATCTCGCCCGCAAACTTATCCTAAGGCTCGTTGTGACATGAAATATCGTCTGTACTTGAGAATATTACAAAGGACATCTGGTCCCTCGTAATGCCCGACTGGAGTTATCGCGCCACAGGACCCGGCCACAGGAGCTAAATCGCACCTATCAAGGGGATTTCGATATGTCCTCTCCTGGTCTTTTAATAATCCTATTCGCCCCCGTATATTCTGTTCGTTATCAATGGGAGCGATATCAATGTACGACCTTGCCAAAATGCGACCCTGACGAGGATCGAAGGCGCGCGGAAGCAGCTTTTCCACTCGAATTACAGTTGGATTCCAGTCCGCCCGGAAAAACTCGCAAAAAGCAAGGTCATTCGGAAACTCTGCGAGCTCGCCCGTACACCTATACATGGTCAAAACGGCAATATTGCTGTAGTGTTGAACCATTGCTCCAACGTACCTTACTGTACCACCAGAAGAAACGTACCACGTTGTTGGCTCGAGCAAATTACTCCGCGACCGAGCCATTTCGTGACTGTCTTAATCTTTTGCCGTCGCTTTCCGTATTCTCGCCCGACAACCGGGTAATTCTCTCAGCCAAGCGCAATTTTCTATGATTTGCATAAATGCATAGCAACTTGTAAGGTCCTCTTAATGGAATCCTATAATACAATTACGCATAAGCTCGATCGTCAAGACTGAACGGCTCTCGTCCTATCCTGATCTGAGGATAATCTCGGTGACGTTTGCCCACCCCAGTCGACCGACGGAGTCTCGATTGGGAGCTGAAGAAACTTTAGCTCTCCCAACAACTGTCGACACTAACTTTGGAGCTGCACCTGAAACCTCGAAGATTTTGCAGTAACTCAATCAGAACGTCATACATCGTCGTCCATTTTGCTCGACGTTTATCAATTCGTTGTGAATATACGTCGAGCTAGTTATATGGATAATTTCGACTATTTGTTTGGAGGTGGTGGCTGCCTGGATCGCTTTATATGCATCGCGCATGACGAACCGTAGGATTAAAGGACCTCGTTCCACATGAGGCACGTGCGAGCGACGCATTTTCTTCCTAAGAACTGGCAATTCACAGTCTTGAATTTTACCTCCGGCGACCTTGGCATTTCGTGTCTTGAAAGAGACCCGAAACTTTAGGGAATTAGAAACAGTTGGTGGAAGTATCAAGACCGAACTCAGATTAGACAAAGCTTATTCGAAGCCTTCACTTTATTGAGCCAAAGTTGGAAAAGCGAACCGAACGGTTCAGGGATAGAAAAGGATAGAGCGAGAGGAAAATAGAGGGGAAGTGATACAAACCGAGAGAGATGCAGAGAGTGATAGAGAGAGAAAAAAGAGATGCATCTGTGACAATCGTATTAGCGTAGTTATTGGAAGTGCATAGTAGGTAAATATCTGCACCATCTGTAATGTAGCAAAACATTGTAACTATTGAACACTTATAATTGTGCCACGCAAGCCTCATAACGAATGGATATTTCAAATTTGAAATAGTTTCAGAGAGTAATTTGATAACCGCTAAATTAACGGACGAGACTCGAGTTACGGAATTTAATGAATTCATCAACATCGCGGTAACAGATTTGCTGCAATATTGAGAAACGAGGGCGATTTTACATCTCTATGCCTAACAAAGGTAAAACTCTTTTAGCGTAATTCAGTGAATTCTATTATTCTGTTATTTTAACATCATAAGTCAATTTTATATTTAACATGTAATAAAATAGCAAGATGAATGTTAAAGTACATTCGAGTATTATAACACCGAACTCATCGAAGTATGTATATATGAAGTACGAAATTATTGATTTTTACGAGAGTGAAATTTGTCACTCGAGCGAAGCGAATCAAACTCGTTGAAGATCGGTATTTCGCATGTGTTGCATACGATATTTGCCACTCTGGCCCTAGGGCGTAAAATCGATCATCGCGCACGGAGTGTTAAAAATTAGTTTATTTCATATTATATATACATTTTTCAATTTTCGGATTGAAATTTTACCTATGGGTTCTGTTATCCTTCCATTGGGTTTTAATATTATTTCATGAAAAAAATGAATATATCATTGATGATTCACAAATGTACAAAATACAATGAATAATAATTTAATTGGACTACACGAGAGTTGCAAATCCTTGAGATCTTAATTCGTGACATTCTCGTCTCAAATATTAATCAGCCATTTTCTTGAAATCTGTAAAAAACTTCCACTTCATTGTTGTCTTCAAACACGAAAAATCTGCACGAGTGAACGTTTTACGTTATAGCCTATTGTTATGGACACTTAAGCTGTTTTTAAACGAGGTTCTTCATTACATCATTATTCTTCACAATTTTAATGTCGTTTCGCGATATTCAATGCCTTTAATCTACTTTTAAAAGCGAGCGAAAGCTTGAAAAGTTAAAAGAAGACTTCAAAATTATTATTAGTAATTTCAGCACTTTTTCTTACCCAGCCAACGAAATATTTCAATGGATCATTAAATGACCACAAGTCCTCCGTAATTCAGGAGTTTTGATCACGATTTTTTACTCGTCAGCGAAAGTGGATTTATAATTACGTATCGAACTTGTCGCTGTAAGCAGCGTTTAAACCGCGTTTTTTTCCTTCATCGTGAAAACTCATTTTAAAATGAAAAAGTCCAGAACCAATAACTCTTCCGACTCGAAATCGAAGCTCGATAAATCGAAAGGAGATCTATGCGAGGGAGAAAAGACCTTGAAAATCCTGAGCGATAGCGGATGCGGTATATTAGATGGGAAAGTAGTCGCCGACTTACCCAGACTCGACGAAGAAAAACGTCGCCTCAGCTTACAGTAATGGACCGCGGAACATCTAGAGTTAAAGATATATAAGTATATATATATATTTGAACGAAAGACTCTTGCCAAGGTTAATTCTTTGCCTCGTGCAGAAGCCAAAGATTACTTTTCGTTCCGGTAATTCGATTTTTGTCGTCGCAGATGCTTAAGTGCACTAAAGGTAGATAAATAGGCGACGGTAGGAAAAAGGAAAAGCACTACTGTCAACGCTGCGCGAAGAGCAGTGAGAAAAGTTAAACCACAGAAACGACGAGGTGGGGGATGACAAAGCGGAGGGAAGAAAACACGCGTGTGCTTTTAAATTCATTCCCCCAGCTTCGGGTTTAAGATGCAGACCGAAGGAGTCTAGTTGCATTCTGCTATTATTTTTCCGAGATATCTGCTTGAAATGGACGTAAAACAAGAAAATACGGCCGTGTCTGTGAATGGAGAATGGCCCTCTATCGCTCTTCTTACTTCAATGGCGGATTTCCCGTGCAAATCAAGCCTCTGCCGAATAATCAACGAATTCCAAATTCTCTCGGCGCTCTGTGACAAGCACGTGTTCGTCGACACTCGAATTGAATTGAATTATCTCCTCCGAGTGCCTCGTCGTTATAGAACGCTCACTGACCTAATACCAATCTAACTTTGTGAGATTTACGAGCCGCCCTTGCCGACTCTATCGCGAGCTCTCTGCCAATTCGACCGATACATGTCGGCATGGAAATTCATGTTCCCTTTGGTTACCCCGAAGCGTTTGCCAACACGTAATGAGTCCGAACGGACAACGAACTCTACGTGAATATAAATTTTGCTGAAAGAAATTTACTTTTAGCTCATCTTCATGAGAACGTCTTTTAGTGCCGGTAAAATCAGTGGAAAGTTTCACATTATAGCGAAACTACATCTTAGTTCTATCCCGATACAAATTGATACACGACCTGTTTCTCAATATTTATCGAAAGTTTTGATTTAAACATATTAATTATCTTGTATACGGAACATTTGGATATTTAGACCTTACGCTACAGCAGAATTAAAAAAAAAAACACTAAAAACAAGCACTAAAAACAGTGTGGGAAACACGTATTTCCCGCATACTATTAGGAAAATATGTGTGAGAATTCATGTCACAACTTTCATGATGGCAAGACGGAGGAGGCAACGTTAAGCATCGAAGATCTTTAGTCTCATAGGGATAACTGTCCACACGAAGAGAGATGCATTGGTCGCGATACCTCCAACAATAAACACTAGCCGTTTCACTATCTACTAATAGGTTTCACAGTATTAAACTCTAATACACATTCCTAAAGTTTCAGTCCAAACTGTAATTGCATGTGCGCTGATAGTGCGAAGTCGGACGGAATTGGCGTTTGTTAGGGATTTAACGATATACGACTTCTCGCATTTCCTATATATAGTGCGGTACGCCTCAAGTAGTTACAGACGCGTTCGTCCAGACTTTCGTAACTTCCATAACTTCAGGCTTCCAACATTGACATTTCTACTTAATTTTGAGTAAGAGTATAAATAGTAGGCAGAAGAAAAAATATAGTAACAAATTAACAGTAGAATTAAAATTGACATGAACGTAATATTTTCGGAAAAAATAATACAAAATATATTTATTAAAATAGAAACTATTTTTTTAATGACAGAGAGTTCACGGGAAAATGCGTCACTCTCGAAACATTGGAAAGTACGACACGTGGCAATAGCGAAAAAAGTGATACGTCCCGCAAGGATAAAAACCGTAATGTCGTCTGAGAATAGCCGTTCGACAATAACGAATGGGCTACCAGTAATACGAGTACGCAATGGGATCCACGCCACGTGTCGCAAAATCTAAAGCGAAATGTTCGCCGGAAATTTATTGCGTTTTTTAAAAATGTTAAGGGCAGCTCAAAGCTCACTCCCAGAGGCGGTACGCGATTCATTTTAATCCGGAATTCGAGTTGTTATAAACGCGTGAATCGCCTTTAAAAAAAGAAACGAGAAATGTTCGCGGTTGGCTGGCTACAGTGATGTGGTAATTCCTTTAGGTTAACTTCGAGGAGTATCGGGCTGTCGTATTATACGTGTGACCGTTTACGATGGTATGGAAGATATGCGGTCAGCTGCTAGTAGAAAATCGATCTAACTTTGTGGGAACACGAATTTCGAGTTTAAATCGGATAAACTTAGCG
Organism: Trichopria nigra; assembly: GCA_030522945.1. Classification (NCBI taxonomy): domain Eukaryota; kingdom Metazoa; phylum Arthropoda; class Insecta; order Hymenoptera; family Diapriidae; genus Trichopria; species Trichopria nigra. The sequence continues at coordinate 17,283 of JAPYZR010000605.1, read as the reverse complement.
AGGAGTTCCATAAGGACATTAGGTGCTTTACTCTTTGAAGTAAGGTGCAAATTTGTAAAGTGTATAATGATATTTTATACATGATCGTTTTTTTGAATTCGTTACTTAATTCATTCAATGTTTGTAGATGTTTATAATGCTATTAAATATGAATAAGGCGTGAGAACAGACATAATATATATATGCTATAAATGTAAATACAGAAATATACATAGAGAACTAGAAATTATGGATAAATTATGGATAAGACGAAAATAATATTTATTTGTAAGTAAAATTAATATCGTTTTTTATGAGGCAAAGCCTTGGTGGACCAAATAATATTATGCGGCATTCGTTTGTGTCCCGTTTGGGTTTTCTCATCCTTGGTGTACGCGAATTAACCTTGTCCGCAATGCCACACTGTGCCTTTGATGTACAACGTCAAAAGAAGCAATCGCGCCATCAATCACTATTTCATGTAACAATTTTAATATGCGTACAATCAAGAAAGGCAAAACTAATAACGTTCGGAACACAAGGCAATTCAAAAAAATTGCTTCGTAAAGTAATGTCTGACCACTTTCGGCTTTTCCACTTACAAGTGAAACGATTCAAGCGACACCACCGATTAATAAAGCTTCGCAGATATAGGTTGTAATCAAAAAATGAATAGACACCTTTTGTTTAGTTGCCATCTTTTACTACTTTAAGGGAGGAATGGATCAAAGTAAGAGACCTTAGCCCTTAATGAAGGTCTATTGTAGGTAGACCACACTAAATATCACATATAATAGCGTATATATAATATTTAAAATATATTAATTTTTTCATTATTTAGTAATCTTCATTACTTTTTTTTATGTGTGTCGTAAATTGGTTGATCATTAACTTATAAAGTCATTATAATCCCTAGGTATATTTTCATATGTATAAGCATTCTAGTTTAAGTCATATGAACATTTTATAATACTTTTTTTAATAATGATAATAAAAATATTAATTAAAATGACGTTTTAAAATTGAATACAACGATTTATTATAAATGTAGAAATTATAATTGAAATACGAGAAAAAATACATTAAATTTCAGAAAATAATGAAAATTATTAGTAAAATTTAGTATTACTGCTCAGTCAAACAAATAATTGTTAACATGATTAAATTCGTCGGTGAGCTGAGTTTTTTTCTTTGTATTAAATTTGAAAATTTAATCCACACAATGTTCTTGTCAATAATAATAAAAAACGCGACGTTTCGGTGTCATGGCACCATTGTCAATGAGATCTATTCTATATCTATTCTATTCCATATCTATTTTAACCTATATAGATCATCTAGACCCAGCCTACCGGGCTAATTATTAATGAAAATTGTTGGAATAACCGAGTAAATTGTTTTCATTTTAAACTCTGGTAAAATAAAATTTGCGAAAATATAATGTTATATGAATTGTGACGAGAATACGAGCAAAAGTGTATTAATGTAATACATTATATTTTTAAAGAATTGCAAGAGGATTTCAAAATCAATTAATTCAATTATACGGAAGACAAATATGTGCTATATATATCTAAGAATATATACCTGCAAAAGTAATCATTCGCACCATATGCCACTTGTAGAACAAACACCATTTTTGGTACACGTTACTTAAATACACGGTCGCGAGGTGCGATTAGTGTGGGTGCGGAACGAAGTCCAGCCATTGGTGCCGGGCTTCCGAAATTATAAAGTACATAAAGGCAGTTCCCAGAGTTTTAATTACATTCGGAAAATATCGACGTCAAAATTGAAATCGTCGGTGGGGGAACTTCAAAGCCTCACAACCCACGCGGCGCGACGCAGTCTGTTTTTCGACATACTTCATATATAACCTTCTAGCACCTAATTGACCAATAGATTTCAACTTCGTTCATTTGCATATGGCACATTTCTACTTGGCTATTATTATTGCTTCCTTGTGATATATCGAATGTGGGAGTGCTGTAAAAGAATTTTCCTATTTTAATTTTCTTTTTTCGCATTCTCCTGTTTGTGGAGAAACTGGATATTTATTTTAAAGTGATGTTTTAGGAAAATATAATTGAGAATCAGGCATTTTTCATGCGTTGTTTATGATTTTTTCGACTTGAACTGATTCTTGATGGTATTATTTTTATAATTATGCTGTAACATATTAAAAGAAGGAAAAATCTTTACAACAATTTCCATTAAAGGTCAAATGCTAAGAAAATAAATATAAGTAGTGATGTCCGCGACTGATCAGACTTATGGCGATACATGTCCGAAATATAGCTTAACTCAAAATCTGGTTAAGCCTAAGACTCGTAGGAACAACTACATTGATTTTTATAAAAGTAGTTTTTTTTTTTGTCAAATTTGCACCCTACAAAAAATAATTTACCTTTCGAAAATTGAATGAAAATTACTGTCAAAATGTAAAATCTTATTACTACTTTTAAGTTCAAATTATACAAGTTATTACTTTCATTATTTGTTGACGAGACGAATATTTCAAAAATGTCCTTACAATTACATCCTATTGTTATAAACTCTATTTTTTTTTTTTTTTAATCTAAATACTTGTTTGTTTAAAGGATTGCAAAATAATTTGAAACGAAGATAATCCTCATATTAATTGCTACAAACATGACCACAGCAGCAACAATAGAACAATGAAAATATCGATAAAATACGACAAAGTACTTCAGTCAGCTGAAATGTGCTTTATCGTGCAATATTTTACTTTAAAACTTCCGATATTTCTAGTTTACTTCCCTTAGCAAAAAAAAGTAATTGAATTTGACATTGCACAATTTTATTTAAGAACTTGTCTCTTGAACAACTTCTGAGAACATATTATTTCTTTACGTACACTATACAACATTTTTTTTTTAACGTCAAAAAGTATCAATGAAATTCTGTAGGTATTAATTTTTATGACTTTGTGAAAATTTTACGATCCACTTTCAATGTACTGTTCAATGCACAGTCCATTCTGTTCTTAAAATATCTTACCTGAATAATTCGTGAGAGATATACATCTTCAGATCGATGTAAAATGCTTCCATTTGTTATAACCGAAAACGGTGAAGTGTAGAAAACGCGAAACTCTTGCGCGAGTATCTCCCTTTACTTAGCGTTTTCCGATGAAGACACAGAACAATACGGTCCGCGTATGTCCATACCCCGCCATCACGACGGACAAGTACAAAATCCAATTTCTTTTACGGTATTACGGGTTATCGTAAAGAGGGCGGGGGTGTCCTGGCAGTCTCGAGTCGGGCCATAAACAAAGATTACGAAGCCAATACCCAGTATCACGCTCACGTCGTCGCTTTTTTGTCATCGACATTTACTGGAGACCGAACGACCGCAGTGCTTCATTTAATTTCTGTATCACGAGGACTGACCCCAGCCTTGGCACGTGCCACGAGCAATATCCTTTAAAGAAGGTCCAGTATCAAATATTCGCGCAGTTTAAGGGAGGAAAAATCGCAAGTCTCGGGTGTGTCGATAATGCAAGGACAAGCTTTATTTCTCTTTCAAGGCAATGTTTTAACTTTGATAACATTATTGTTCCGTTGGTCAACTACTTTCTTTCACTTGTTACTTTAATAAATATTCTCGCTCTTGGTGAATAATAATACATTGTATTTGCGTTCCATTAAACGAAAGTGTATTTATTATTTTTTTTTTTTTAAATAATTATTGTTTTCCAAAGTTTGCGCGTTTCGCGATATTTCAATAAAAGAATTCCTTGCTAAACTAAATATAATTCTTTTGAATTCAGCTGAAATCAGTTGCCAACATTTTTCCATGCCAAATACAGTTAATTCATTCCGTTACTACTTTACATTATCGGCTTAGCTGAAAAATTCTATATACTTAATATAAATGATCTATATTTATGGATTTTTAAAAAGAGGCATTAGTCAGATACGTTACATTTTGTATTGCACATAATGGATTAAGAATCCATAAACGAGAATGTCATAAAATATAAATTGAGCGGGGAAAAAGTAATATTCGTGCACTCTGAATACGTTATGTTGTTCGCATTTTAGTTAAGCTATAATGGCAGATTTAATATCATTATATGTTTTCAAAATTATTTAGATTTGAGAGCTTTTTCTTTTTTAAATCAAAAGGAAAATCTTTTTAAGTGATGAAGAATAAATCATGATATTTTCATAACCCTATTTTGATGTTTGTATGTATATATATACACAACTGACAGGAGTTTATAAATGTACGTTTATTTAGTAAGTTAAATAAGCAACACGTATATATTCAACGAGAAATTGTTTGTCATCCTGATCATCAAAATAGCCCAACATCAGAGAGAACTCAATAAAATTGATAAAATATCAACTAATGTTACTAAATTTAGACTATGGTCATAGAATACTAAAATTGTAGGAAGAGGCGTACAATCTTCAATAAAACGTAGGTAGTGATATTCGTGATTGGTCAGCCTTTCAACGCAGATATATATGTATATACTATTGACGCACACTTCTCATAGTTTGTACGGTGGTGGAAATGTTATTTTTTCACCATCAACATGTGTGTGGGAGATATTGCATTCGAAATATTCAACTAAAATTATAGATTAGCCAATAACGCATAATAAAAGAGAAATAGTACGAACAATGTTTTACTTCATTGAAATTTCGTATTTTACTCATCCATTGCTGGCCTCCCTAGAGACGTCGAGGTTCGATGCCCGACACGATTCTCCCCGGCGCATATACGCAGGTGTACTTGTGAAAATACCATTTCCCGAATTTTACACCACTCGGTACCAGAGAGAACATCGTTGACATTGCTAGGGTGTTTGGATTCCTGATCCCTGATATATCCCTGATCCCTCGGTTTCGTTTACGTACGTGCCGTGTATTCTAATTTTGCGTTGCTGCGGAGAAAAATCGACGCATTCGAGGAATTCCCATGTAGAATTGTAGCGTGCAATTGTCATGATTGATACATTAATTACAACTACAGAGAATTCCGAAACGAGGCGCGGTTTTGCACGTTGGAATGAACCGTTTGATTTTAATTTACAAAAATGATGGTCGAAAAATGTCGGGAAATGTTGAGAAAAAAATATGCCAAGAATTCAGTGCGTAAATAAATAAGAGAATAAAAATGATCGTGATCAAACAGAAATGATGAATTAATGAGGGCGACACTAAAATGTATGATTTAGTAATTTTAATTTTAAGAAAAAGGGAGAAATAACGGATAAATTTCATACATTCGTAACATAACTTCGATAATAAAATATAATTATATATATATATACTTGATACTTATTTTTCATTTGATGAACTATAATCTTTACTTTTTTTTATGTTGCAGGTAATTGTCAATGACATTTCTTAATCTTGATTCATTCGTGTACCACATGATTACATTTATCCAGAATAGATGAGTATAAAAATGTATGATCTATTTACACTTTATGATTTTTCGCATGTTTGATAGTGAGATATTTATTACATTTTTTAGACATTTCTTGTTGAAATTTCAAAAATTTTCATGAAATGTCCGGAACAAATAACGACTTAAAAAAAGGAGTATATCGATAAAACATATAATGAAGCAAATATATAAAAATCATACAAATAACACTGAAATATTTTCACGTTTAATGAACATTGGTTGAAAAATTCGCCCATATCGAAAAAGAAACCTATATATGATCATTACTGCATTTTGTTTATACTTATTTTGTTTTCAATTATATTTACAATTCTTCTCAAATATATCATTGAAAGTTAAATATTTTCGTTATTATATAAAATAAAATATTTAAGTTATTACGTTTAAAAATTTGGTTAGCATCACTATATATACAAACAAATAACGAGAATGCAACGATTATTACTGCATTTGTGTTTCTAGTCGTTCCAAAAGCTTAAGCTTAAGCGTGTCGCAATAACAGCAGTCACAGAAGGGATTAAATGAGATAAAAGGCTATAGTTGCAAAACTAGATGCAACTGTTTTTGGCGGCGCAATTACTGTCCGGGATGGCAATCGTTTCGATTTATCTATTATTATTTTTAATTATTTTTATTCTATAATTATCAGTATTATTATTATTATTATTACTATTTTTGTTATCATATTCAAATTAATATTTAACTTATTACTCTTCTGCCGCCCTCAACGTTTACCGATTATCCTCATTTGAACCAATTGCATAGTTATTGTTATTTAAACCTCAAATAAATCATTGTTAAAATATCATGTTTGTGATTTACATATGCTATAGTCAGCTGATACGTATGAAAATAGTCATTTCAAAAATGAACATATCTAAATGGCAGATCTTATGCGACAGATAAAAGTTTGAGTATCGACCAAGGTCTCTTGAATTTTCAGGCGCACCGCCGCCTCTAATTTTGTTATACTTCAATATACTAAACCCCCTTTAATGCGTAGTCGGAATATCGACTATTTCATTTTTATCGTTATATTTGATCATCTACAGAATTATTTTTAATAGCAAACGTATAGTAAAGTATTAAAAGAAGGGGAAATAATGCTAAATAACATATAACATGTACCTGCCCATTTTATAAATAAGCATTTTAAAAATGACAGATTTTTATGCGCCTCGCCGGCTTATCAATTTCGGTGACTTTATCAATATCGCTAACAGTCATACGTTACATGTATAATCTCTATTTCTGGCACTTTGTATCTCATTAATTCCTCATCCACAGTCCACGCCTCCCCCACCCCCTTTACCCACACTGTATCATGGTCATTTTCCCTCCCACTCTCGGCCAATGTCAACTTTCGGATGCTGTAAATTTCAGGCACCGCACACACGGTCCGCCGTGATTCACTGCTGGGAAAACACAATCAATTCGTTAGGAATTTCGTTCTGCTTCGAGGCACATATACAGGCGTTTAAACGAATCACATTCGATTAATTGCCGCACGGCCGGTCAAACCCTAACTGCCTATTAACTATATCTATTAGGACGCGGTGAAACTTTGCGTAATCGAATATGCAAAAATAATAACAACACTGTCGGAATCTCCGCGCGACGCGGAAAATTGAATTCAATATCCAATTGAAAGTTGCGAATGGCTTTTTATGAAAATTGATTGAAGCTGATTCCAATATAAACCGATTAAATTTTTATTAATAATCCATTTGCAAATATCCTTTCTCTCGCATTAAAACACTATTGCTACAAAACATTTGCGCATTTCACTCTTTAGAAAATCAATAATATAATGATAGATGCTATAATTATTAAAGTATACAAGTTCAAAAATGATACTTTTGTATTGTTATTTGTATTTGTAATAAGTTAATGTAATTTGGTTGATGGAACTGAAATTCTGGCCAGCATTGTAAAATTGTGTATTTTGTATTCGGTTGGTTCAATCTTCAATCTATTTGGTTTGCGGTTTTTCTTTCGAAACATAACTATACATTTTAATGAAAACTGTCAATAGCATACGAAGGTAATTTTGTGATGAACTACGTCGCATGAAACATAAGATAATAAAAATTTAATTAAAACATTAAATCAATAAAAGTATTATATTCTAGCATTTCTCCAATTATGCTATTTTATCAAGTTTTTATTTTATATTATTGAAGTTGTGGAATTATAAGAAATCAATTCAGGAATAAAATGTACATTTCGAAAATATAACTAATCCCTACACAATGTATCGTTCATATCGAACATTAATTTATCTCAAATTTTCAAGGTCTAATACGCAAAAAATTTGCGGTTTCCAAGCTTATCGGTTGTACACGCTCCAATAATTCTACACGCCCTTTCACGATACTTCCCTGGAGTAATTGAAAGTAATAGATACATAACATTTACATAATTATTATATTTTACGTGAATGTTACATTAATTGTCCGAATTGTGCTTGCTGGATTGCATCTCATTTATATTGATTCAAGCAGCAAAGTTGCACTTGACTGCAATCAAGGATACATATTTTTCGAAAATTCTTTTAAAAGACCTCTCATTACGAAGGGATTTAATTTTGGAAAAAGATTATTTCAAATGTTTATTTGCAATTATTTATTTATACTTTATTTCTAATTGTCCATGAACATTAATATCATGAAAATTTGAAACAGAAATGCATTTTTTATAATTTGAAAGCAATATTGCAGATCAAATCGATATTGGATGTCAATGTATAAAATTTGATTCAACCATTTATACTATATTTTTTGAAAAAACGATGAAAAGAATGAGAATAATTCTGACAGAACGCATTCGTTTCGTCGTTTTTTTTTTTTTTGACATGGACGGATGACGAAAATTTTAAGAGGATTTACGTAATGTAGTATCGTACAAAATGAACTGCTCTACGTTATACAACAAAACTGGTTAAATATAACATTTAAACTTTAAGCTCACGTAATGACGTAGAACTGGTAGAAATTGAAAAAAACCACATACAAATAAAAAGATTATAATAATAAAGATAGAGGATTATATGATAATGAAAAAAAGTGATATTGTTGTAGTTAAAGCTACAACTATAATATTTGATTATGCATAAACCAACAAAACCAATACGAATTCTTGCTTAGAGAAGAGTAATGTGAATAAACACAGGAAAATCTATATAAATTTCGCCAAACTTATTGCGTATATTTAGAATCGAACTTGTTATTTATCATGTATTTCTCGGAATATTACAGTGAAAGCTAAAATTTACAACTCTGCAAAAGTTAAATAATGGAATGTAACGCATTTATGCGGCACGCGTTTTACAGCAAGAAGAAGGAAAGTACGTTTCTGCTACTTACACTAATCATTGACGATTAGGAAGTCCGAGCACGAGTTTCATTTTTCCATTCTCCCTACGCAGCCTAGGAATGTTTCTTACATATTAAGCCATTTCCTACTTCCGATTCTTAAATTGCGAAAGAGTTAAGAAAAGAAAAATGTGATTCAACCCACATTTCAATGTCGTGGAATTTTTTCCACTCGTCCCTTCTCAAGGAAATTGCATCATCGGAGAAATGTCTTAAGCATAGTAAAACAAAATTAAAAATGCAGTTTGACGTTTGTAACATTTAAATTTATATGCACTTTTAAACACATTCTTTTTTAATACTGGAGAGCGATGGAAAATGATATATTTTCAATATAAGTGATTAAAGCAATGTCCCACGGATACATCAGTTCGTAGCTCAATTTCCAATACCTGCGAGCTCGAAAGTTATTTGAATAATGCCCCAACTTCAAACTTAATGAAAATACTGTTGGGCTGTTCTGAAATGGATCGATTTTATATTGGTCCATATTTTAATAAAATAATCCGCGATATTTTATTATTTTGGAATAAAAATGATTTTAGATTGTATTGTTATCAGTTTACTCGGAAAAATTCGGAGTACTACAAACAAATCACGTTTGCGATATAAATTTTATTTGAGTTTTCAATTAAATCTTGAATAAGATATAGAATACATTAAAGACTTGCTAATAGTGACGTCATCGTAGATTGTTTCATATAATTCTATTGTATTAAATTTAAATTTAATTTATAAAATACAACAGTTAGAAAAGAAAGTAACGAGTGTACAGAATACTTGTAATCATAACTTCACATTCCCTAGTTTACACTAAATATAGGACAATTAAAAATGCATTGTCTTGCTTCGACATATTTCTGTTATTTATGTTTGTTCATGGCATATAAAACCATAAAAATTATAAATAACTACACATTTTTAATATGTATTCGATGTTTGAACCTTTCTAAACTTAACTTAACGATTTTAGTTTGTGTTTGTGATAAATAATAATGTTATACTCTAAAAATGTAAACAATTTTATAAAGGGAAAAATATTACATTAATTCGATCGTAAATTTAGGTACATTGAAAAGATATTTAACGTTAACGTACAGTCCTTCCATCGATTATCGATACATTTCAATTACAAGTTTCGATATATTGCACCATATTTTCCTGAAAATTCTTCCATCGTCACGGAAAACTGTATGTAGGTTTCATTTATCTGAGCTGTGTGTCGTAAAGTTGTACGATTACAATTGTTCATTGGTCTCTTGCGAATAAATGTTAAGCGATTGAACTTTGATTCGTAAGCTATTTGTGAGTTCAAGAAAAATCACTGTTCACCTTATTCTTATATTATTTCATTTAAAGTTTAATTATCAACTTTATTAATTGAAGTTAGTGTAAGTTTCAAAGATTTTTATTAAACTTAGCTAGAATTAAATTCAAATTTTAAATATTTATTTGAATAGCATAATAGAGATCTTCGTAAAGCAAAATAATGTTTATTTTATCAAAAAGTGATTCTATACGAATACAAAAAGGTACACGTAAGTTTTATGTTCAAAGGATGATTCAACGAAAAATAGAAAATGTAGCGCGTGAATTTCGCGAAATACAAATAGCGAATTTGTTTTGTTCAGCGATCTGTAAAAAATTTTCGTCTATATTTGGAATTTGGTAATACAATTGAAAAAGTTGTCTTTTTTTTTGTTTTTATTCTACAAGGTAACGTTTACCCGCGTCTCTCCAGCTTTGGTGGTATTAAAGGGAAAGCTTAAGCACTGTGCGACCATGAATAAAATCTAATATTTCCATTACAATACCGACTAAAAATATCATCCGCGCTGTTAATATCGGTGAAAAGAGTTGAATGAATATAAAAATTAATAAAGATATATATATATATATATATATATATATATATATAGGAGAATCCGATGCTCGATGCTTTATACTGTGAACGTATATTTTATATTGATTTTATTATAAAAATATTTTGTATTATTTATCTTTTTTTTTTCATTTATTCATTTCTTTATTTTTTTATAGTAAAGTTACAATCACGCTAATAATAAAATAATGTAGTAAACCATGCATGTAAATAACAAAAATAATACTAAAATAAAAGCACTACATACATGTAACGAAAATAAAGTTCCTGAAAGTCTATTAGGAAGAAACCACGTTTCGAAAAATATTTATTCTTATGCATTGAAATTAATATGCATTGACGAATAATTCGAAAGCATACAAAAAATTGAATTCCTGCTTAAGATATTTACATAAATTCTGTATGGAAATACGTTAGGAAAAGGGAACGAAAATTGTTTCGAAATAACGTGCATTTCTCGAGCAATATCCTTCCTGTACTCTACACGGAGATTTTATATTTAATGCGGATATGTTGAAGTAAAAAATAAAGCGAAATATCTAGAAGTCACGAATATGCGCAAAATGTGTATATTATTAGCATTTCAAGATCAAATTTTCGTTTCGAATGATTTCAATGCTCTATACATTTCAATGCGTACTTCCTTTGCTTTAAAGCGATGAAGAATGGAGCTTTGCACACGGCGAATTTAAATATGAAATTCCCACGACCATCGAAGTAACGTCAACGACAACAAGAGGACGATTGTCATTCCGTTGCGATTTGCATCCTTTTGTTACGTTTCTAACATTCCTCGAGTGTCGACGCTGAGAAATCCCTCGTGTTTTGCGAAGAAGAATCGCGCTTTATAAAATGTCGTCGCCGTGTCAGGTGTTTTGAAAGGTACGAAAGTATAATTTATATAGTTGCGTCCATGTGGGAGGAGATGATCAGAATTGCTGGTATGTAAATTTTATTTTTTGCACAGGCGTGCGTAAAGTTCGTGCGTAAAGTGCACTTTTTTCATTCTGTGCGTGAAGCGAGTTTTACACTTTACGCACTGAAAAAATGACTTTACGCACGAACTTTACTCCCGCTTCGTGCAAAAAATATCGTATGCGGCTCGTGCGTAACCTTTTCATTCTTCCTCCCAGGCCAATACTCGCCACCAGCTTTGCTGGTGCCTCGTGGGGACCAATCGCTGCTCGTGAAAAAAAGTACACGTTACGCACTAGATGCATAATATACTATTTTCGGCCGATCTTTCACCGAAGTAGATTTCAGGAGTCGCAGTAGGCCAGGGCTTTCGCGTCGTAATGGGTATCGAATGTACTTGACCAACTTTGGCCACATTTCCCTACGTCTCGTAACGGTGGCTGGGTTGGTTTCGGGGTACCTCGACATGTCCGGTACTTATAAAGGAGCAACCTTGGAAATTAGGGCAAGAACGGACACACGAGATTATGATTAGAGTGAATAAACGAACCAACGTTCTCTAATCTTCGAGGTTCTAGGAGAATTCATACAATTATGCATTCGTTTTTAAAATGCAGTTCAGTTTTCTTTCCAGAAAATGTTGAAAGCATATTCACGCGATAACGATAATAATCATAATAATAAATGACTTTGTTCTACTCAAAATTATTTGCACAAAGGACGAGACACGTGCTGCACGTGCTGTTCTTCAACTTGATCCGCATACAAAAAGTTTTTTTTTTTTTTTGTTCACTTCAACGTGCCGAGTTTCCAATTTTGCAAATGTAACAATAGAAATATGACTTTTAAATCTACTATGAAATCCGAACTATTCTCTATTTCACTTTAATTTTTTTTTGTTTTTTTCTTTGGATATTATTACAATTCTATTCATCATTTTTTTTTTTTTGTTTTTATTTTTTAAAATATGTTTTGATTTTTTTTTATAAATTGTTTTCGTTTTTTTTTTTTTTTTTTTTTTATTATGATAAATAATCCGGTCGCTTTTGCATTTTTTGACCTCATTTAAACCTGTATCTATATCTGTTATCAATTTATTATTATAAAAACTGAGAGTGACGTACTTTTTCTTCATTCTTTATATATCATTACATTTTTATTTGTATAAGTTATTAACAATTTTTCTCAATAATTTTAACAATTTTTAATGTTTATGATATTTCCTGCAATTTCAACAATTATCACACACTTGTGTTAAATTTCATTGTCTTTATGTACTTATTGATTTGTATTCAGGAAAATTAATTTCTTTTAATTTAATATATTTTATAAAAAATAACAATTAAATTTTTTAATGTTGTCATTTCATTTTATTCAAGACTTTATTCATTTTGGTTACATCAAAATTACATAATTTTTGTTAAAATAAATTAGTGTTATTTATATCTAATTTATACATCAGAGAATTATAAAAAAAAAAATATGAATAAACTTAAATTCATACAATAATCAAAGTAGGCACAATTACTACCAAACAAGATAACACTAATTTATTTTAACAAAAGTTCGTATGTTAATAATATAACCGAAAATTAACTTCAAAGATTAGCGATTCATTGGCCAAATAATGTTTCCTGAATTTGACACATCAGAAAAGTTAGCAACTGCAATAAACGTTTCTTATAGTCTTTATGCACACTTTGAAAGCTATTATTTTGTGAACGCGAAAATAATGGTAATGGGTTGGTAAAAGTTTCGAAGCGCTATATGTAACATCGCATACTTACCTAGATTGAATTGTATCGATGATGCAGAGCGTTGCATAAAGGCAATCAAACGATGAAACCGGAACTCGGCGTCACATTCATTGATTTTCATTTTAAATGAAGATGAAAACATTCGCTGAACCAAGTCCCTTAGGCGATAATTTGCGATATCTCGTATTCTCCAGCGGCCTTGGACGATGTCAGTGCTCAGCATTTCGTTTCTCGTTACGACTATGAATGACTTTTTGTCGGATTGCCGTTACCCCTGGGCGATTTGAAATTGCAGGTGATGCTATTCTTTTTCTTGGTTTTAAGTTGGAACGGAGTAGCGGTACTCTTTTGCACATTGCAAGGTTATAGTGTATATATACACTATATATATATATATAGTTATTTTGCGAGTGGATGTGGATCTGCTTGAATGCATGGGTATAGAATCACGTCAAACAATAGTAGGGTATTTTCTGATGTTGAACTGAGTATCATATGCTTTTGTTAATGGCAGAAGTGTTGATGAATTCAAAACAAAAATCATATAAATCTATAGAAATTCATAATAGAATCATTATAGAAAATGTGCTTGGCCTACAGGTATTTAGTCCCAACTTAGAGCTGATTAGTTTTTGGGATATATCAATACTAAAATAGAGGGGGATGATCAAAAAACATTTTCTTGTTTATATGAAAATAAGAATTAAAAAAAAAGGAATTTACAAAAATGAGTACATTTCAATATGTATAAATCAAAAGTTTTGTACGAAATGGAATGAACGACGTGAAACATTTGAATGGAGAAGTGGAAGAAATGGAAAATGCAATTATACAAAGTCCCGATTTATTCCGATTGTAAACTTTAATTGACATAATAGTGATTGGGAACTGTATCGACCCGAATTAATTCGATGTCATTATAATGCAACTGCTCAATGATGGAGCACTAATGACATCAGAGACAATTTCTCTAATTTGAATTAATGGAGTATTCCTTAATTATAATGTTGAATTCGAATTTCAATCACCTAATTTTGACTGGCTGAAAAGCGTATATATAACAGCATATGTTTTCTTGCGCAATTAGTAAATCCTATTATACTTGCGGTATAATGATTGAATGCAAACAAGAAAAATTTGATATCTTCGTTAACCGCGAGTAAACTTCTGGTCTATGCATATAGCTGTAGAACAGACGAACGTATTTACCCGGATTCTATATGTGTTGTCGGCCACTAATACCATAGTGTTATAGCGACACGTGATCACGAGTACGCGACGAACCGCTTTGAATGGCCCGCGGGGTAACAGGTTCTCCATTATTCGCGAAAATTCACTTACGTAGTAGTAGAATACTGTCTAATTGCTCGCGTATAACTATAGTTATAACGTAAGAATCTGTCGTAATGAAGTATAGTAATTTTGAATGAAAGTGCGGAAAAATCCGGGGCTCACGTTGATAGTGGGAGAAAATGTGAAGCTGCACGGATAATATTGATCTTGAAATATTAGAAATTTCTTGCACGACCTTCGCATAATAAACTTCGAAGTGACTTTGTCGCTATAGCAATAGTGACAAAGTCACTTCGAACAAGGTTCCGCGAGAAGAGTAACGAGTCTTACGCGCTCATAATGGTTTTAAAACATAACTTACTTTCTTCGAGTTTTTATTCGATTTTATCAGTCTTGCGGTGTCCTTGAAGCACGTGGCAAAGTGCCAATCGGTTGTAACACTGGAAATATTTGGAAACATAAATATTCATCGTTTTTTTTTTTTATGAATGTACTATCGATGATTTGATATGACCAAGGTTTCCTGAATTTTCATCAGTATAAACATAATTTTTCGATAAGAAATTATATACATAATTTACACTTAGTACATACGCGCCACACACACACACACACACACGCGCGCGCATATATATATATATATATATATAAAGCAGGTTTTGTAATATCGTTTTTATATTCTGAGAAAGCTCAGCGTCTCTGGTAATAACTCTTTAATAACAACTAAAACTTCTCCAAACTTTTCCTTCCACAAAGTGTGCAATTACTGAAATTAATTTGTGCTGATTTTGAAACTTTGGTTCGTTTCACAATCGACTTAGATTCTTAACTGTCATTAAATATTATTGTAGACAATATCATTGTACAAATCATCGTATTTATTAGTAACGTTAGGTCATAATAATGTACATGAAAAAAAGTAATATACAATTTTTGAAATATGGCAACTATATAAATAAAATTAATTAATAATAAAGTAATTAGTATATCTATATAAGAATTATTTATTTAAGTATTACTTAATTATTTTATTTATAAATGTTTTCATTCTTTTAAGTGAAGTCTTACCTGATTACATTTTTTTTATTAAAATCAAATGAAATGTTTGATCATCTACTCAATCATCCTTTTTCAAGTTCTTGATAGACCTGGACTAACAGTTTTCATCAAATTCTTCGGAATTTCTTGAGAAAATGGGTTTTTATTGTAAGGAAGGTCTGCCACTTGTCCGTTTCTCTATACTGCATTGTTAGAAAATCCTTATTCTTGATGTTACATCAATGTTTGATGCAAAAACAATTAAGAATAATTGGAAATCGAGAGTTTTTATTCGTATTCATATAATAATTGCATTTACTCAAATAACTTTACAAATTAAAATACTAATGAGGAAAGCACTGAATATAATCAAGTTAAAAATAATTCGAGGTAAAAATATGAGGAAAAAACAAATATTAAAATCAGCCATGAATTTTAAAAATCTTAAAAACGAATCGAATTCACGAGCTGAATTTTTTGTTATAAATTCGTGTGTCCAATTCTACGACAGAAGCTAATTAATAATTAGTAAAATGTAACAGAACGATAAGCTCATTTTAATCCATCCTAATTCGTCCTTACAATCCAAAACCTTGACACAAGCGTTATGGCATAAAATTTTACACGTTATAAGAAGCTGTTCCGAGACACTTGATTGTAAAGTACTCCTGTTACTGCGTTATGAAAAAATTGTAAGAATTAATCTGATGGTAAAAATAAAAGTCCAGTAGATTTCATTGTAAAAGGAACAAAACTCGACCATGTCAAGTTTAAAGAGGGAATAGTATTCAACTCTGGTGATTTTTCTCAAATAAGGGTGGTTTGAACTTTACTCGAGGTGTAGTGAAGGATTCGCGAAACTATACGAAAAGAATAAATCAATCAATTAACACTAAAAAAGCGAAAATTTAATGAAATTTACTATGCATGTATCCAACGAGAACCAACGAGTGACTCGCAATTTCATTTAAATTTCATGTTGCTTTGTAACGAGTAATTACCATATTTTGTAAGTAGAATTCATTTCAAAGCATACGAAAGATTCAGAAAATAAATTACGATTATATATAGTCGCTCTTATATTTGAAAGATAGAGTTCCACCTGAATTGACGTTGCTTCTATAACAAGGTAATTTTAAATAGGAAATTTTCTAGGTGGTATATAAACCATTGTCCGATGGCAACCTTAATCAACTCGTAGTCTTCCTCGTCTTTTTCATCCACCTTATAATTAGAATTCCTCGAGTTGGTACGGAAATTCCAAACTCTCTGAGGATTTTTCGCGCAAGTTTAACGATCATTTTTCAAATTAAAAATATGGTAAATTGAACCGACGGTTGGGAAATTAAAGAATGCGGTTCATTTGAAAAATGTTTTTAGTCTATAGTTGTGAATAAAGTGCAACTTGAGAAGATGCGATTTAATAAATGTCACGCAATTCTTCGAAATAGCTTGTGCTTTGTAAAATTACTTTAGGACATTCCCAGCAAACAATAATCACAGAAGTTATGTCACAATTATGTAACAGTTACATTAAAATGTCGCCTCAAAATTGGCACAGTTACATAACAGTGATTGTGACGTAATAGTTACG
>JAPYZR010000604.1:0-52392 GCA_030522945.1 Trichopria nigra | reverse complement strand
AATTATATTGAATATATTGTAAAATGAATCGATAAATAGTATTATATTGTTAAGAGATTAGTTTTTGTTAGTAATTAATAATTCTGAGACTTTTTTTGCACTGGTTATCGCCGGTTGCCCCTCGGAAATTTTTCGATGCGGCGCCAATGGATTCGGCGGCCGGCCGGCCGCGCGCGTCAGCTAGCTTCAGCCTCATGTTTTTTGCACCGTTCTCCCCTGCAAATGAGGTTTCATAAAAAAAAATTTCTTGGAAGTCAACGGACCGTTGACATCCAAGAACCATATCCTGTTCGAGGCGCAAGAGTGAGGGGAGCAATACCCTTAGCAATATAGAGAAATCTATCATTAAATAAACTTGGACTGTGTGCGAAATCGATCTCTTCTCGTTCAAGGCACAATTAGGAACCGCTAATTACATCAAACACAAAAACCAAATAGGAAACCGCTGATAAACGTAACTTATCTTCCTCGATGTCAAAGGGGATGAAACTACAATTGTGCTGATGCCAACGTGACAAGGATCAATTTTAAGAATGTCTTATACTAACATCATTATCCTATCTGCCATCGAACCCATTGCTATAAGATGTGAACTGAAAACAACCTTCGATCGTAACGATTCCCTGCTTGTAATCGAAGGCCGATGTAATTGTTCGTTACGCAAATTGCAAAACTAAAGTGTAACTTCCCTAACGTGCTACTACCTGATGCAACGAAATAAAAAGTAAAAAATCAGTCGCAACTGAATAACCTAAATAAAAGGACGTCAAAGAAGAAGAAATTAATTATTTGAACGCCGAGAAGGAAATTGCACCCAGGCAAAATAATATTCTGAAGTTACATAAATGCAGAAACATGCAATAAAACAGAATTAACCGGGCGAAATTTACTTTGAACGTAAACAAACGGGAAAAGAAACGCAGGAGTCAGCGAATCAAATGAAATGCGAAATGAAGGAACTCGGTCGGATCGCACAAAAAACATCCGACGTTGTACGGGGGTGGTGGAAAAAAAAGTGCGGACGATGAAACTAATCGAGAATCGACTGAAGAAATATAGATATGCGTCGAGTTTTGTAACAATTTACGGCTTTCGGTAGGGTTTCCGTTTTAACTTTTAATTGAATTTCTTTAAACGTCGACGTCGACGACTCACCTTTTTCGTTTGGGGTTAAAAAAAAAGGATAACGGACAATTAAAAAAAAAAAAAATAGACCAAAAAAAAAAAAAAAAAAAAAAAAAAAAAAAACGATTCGACGCCATGCAGAAACGTAATTTCAAGCGGATGTTCATCGACGCATCCGCATCAGAGCGGCGACGAGTGAGGCATGTCTCCGTACGACAAATGACGTCACACACGGGGCCTGATGACGACACGAAGAGATGGCGCGTAAATTCAAACACGCCCCGACGTCGAGCGACTCCCCGACCTCTTTAAACGACCGCAGGAAGTCTAGCGCAGACGGCTAATGAAGGCACGCGCGGAAATGCGATAGAATGAAGACATATGGGGTTATGCCCTCGGACATGCCTTCCTTCCTTTGTAGGCGAACCCCTTCAACCGTCGAGGGGCATTATTATTATTCCCAGATCGAACGAGCACTCAAAAACGATACACGCGACAATACGTCCTTGAAAAACAATAAAAAAAAAACTTCCGTTAACCGCCTCTTTTTTCCCGTCAACGTTTCTTATATCTTTGCATTGCTTTCGTAACACACATGCCTCTATTGTTCGACGTGAATCGGTATTTTCTGCGCAACAAGTGCGTAAAATATTCTTTTTTTTTTTGTAAATTCGTAGCACTTTTAGTTTACGTTGTACTTTTTTCACGATAGATGGCGGGCCACGCTCGGTAAATCGCATTTCCCGTACTCGTAACGAAATACGCTACATTTCCGCGTAGTCATGGTTGAACGAGTGCGAATTAACGATTACGTGACCGTATTACGAGTTTTCATTGATATAGATGTAACAACTATGTAACAATTATGTAACAAATAAGGATTATATAAAGGCGTTTATTACTACTTCAATCATTGACTTTAACATTAGCGCCCTCTGCGTACTGCATTTTGGGCTCAAATAAAATAACGTTTCGGCCTTCCTTTGTGGCCCTCCTTAACATGTTCACGTGTAAGTTTCGAAACGCAGCAACGATATGTATATGCAATTTAAGGAACTATCATATTATTATTATTATTATTATTGTTAGTAATATTGTTATTATTATAAAAGTGATGATTAACAAGCAGTATTCTTTAGCAGTGGTCGAAACATTGGCGAAACGTATTAATTCGTATACAAAGATTGGAGAAAAAAATGAACGAACGATTTTTGGGCCATGCCCGGCAAATGGCTCGCTTAAAAATTTATTTACTTTTTCCGCCGTCGACCAATGCTAATGAGCTCTATAATGGCGTGCAAATTCAAAAGACTCACCATGACGTAGTGGCGCTGCATTTCAGTCTTCTCTTGGGCCAGTTTCTCCAGCTCCATTTTAATACTAGACAGAACAAGCAGGAAATAGCACGTGTAAGCTAAATTGTATTGAGTGCACGCGACATATAAAGCGGTAAAAAAAATATAATATATATATATACATCGGAACAAATTCGTGTACGACATACATATTTATATATTTAAACATGTACATATAAACGTGAAATAATACGGTATCCAGTGGCAACCAGCAAACTCGTGTAACGTGTATCAATTCTGCGCACAAGAATCAATTCGTAAATATTACGTACACAACATTTGTGAATAAATTGCGGAGGATCCGCGGCATTCGGACCGTTTACGCAAATCCCTCCCTTGATTGGCAATATTGTCGAAAGTTCAGGTGTGAAGTTGTTATTTTTTTTTTTTTTTATGAAACATTATCCCGGCGCCCGTTTCAACGGTAAAGCGTTCTGACGGATATTTGACGGTTTTTGATCTAGAGTGATCTTACTGACAACCAGTATAAGTATACAACATATCTGTCTCAGGATGTCCTCAGGAGTCAAAAGGTCCGCGCTTTTTTTTCATCTGTTACATCCTTAAGATATACTCTGACCTAATTAACTCCTGAGTGCAGTGAAGGGATAAGAAAAGAAAGCTGAAACCCTACATACGAAAATGTTGTTTTTTGGAGTCAAACAAACTGTGGGATATTTTATGGACAATTTCACTTACAATTTACCGTAAACACGTTTTACTGCAATAGAAATAGTTTCCGAGATAAGAATGAGTGGCAAAGTAACAAATTTAAACAAGAAAGAAACATGTTTTATTGTTACGAAGACAATTTTAGACAATCTTAATCAAGGAAGAAACATATTTTATTGTTATGAAGACAATGTTAGACAATCTTAAACAAGAAAGAAACATGTTTTATTGTTACGATGACTATTTTAGACAATCTTAAACAACAAGAGAGAAACAAACATGTTTTATTGCAATATAAATAGATGTCGAGAAAAAAAATAAGTGGCACAGTAAAAATATTAAACAAGAAAGAAACATGTTTTATTGTAATGGAAATCCCATATATGGGAATTTTGAAATGGGATTTCTGTCATCAAATGAACAAATGATGTTTCTTTCTTATTTAAATTTTTACTCTCCCACTCATGTTTCTTCTCAGAGACTATTTTTCTATTACAATAAAACATGGTTCTTTATGTTTAAAACTATCTAAAGATATATATATATATATATCCAAGAATTTTTTTTTTCCAAAAGACAATACTTTCACGTCAAATTCCCCCGTGGATCCCATATGGGAATTTTCAGTTGGGACCAAAGAAAAATACGAATTATTTTGTTATGACGACGAACATCTTTGATAATGATCTTCAAATACATTCTGATTCCAAGTAATCGTGATGATCAAACGTACCAAATGTTTTTATCTCATTCAGATGATCGTTTCAATAAAATCGAACCCAAAACGTCAAATCGGATTTTATCGATCGATCGATTAATCCTAGCCAAAAGTGATAATCTTATTTTACAATTCAATGTATCATCATCTCTCAGCGGAGCCTCGCCTCAGTCTTCTCCGAAGCAGTACTCGCCCCGTCGTATAATCGCTTATACGGAAACTTCTACGTCGGGAAACCGCTGCTGCATTTTACTTTCAAACTTTTTAAAAATCACGACTCGATTTATAATCGCACGCTAAATTTCGCCATCGAAATCACCTCAGCCCGTTAAAGCGTTATTAAGTGCCGCTGCCGCGTTCCGGGCAATTTACTTAAAGCAATCGTGAATTCCTGCCATAAACTTGTTAATTAATATTTTCCGGTGTGCTCGTCAAAAGTTGCGTCACTATACATACATACATGTATGTGCTCGCGTATGCTGCTGAACTCGAGGATACCGCGGAGGGGTGGTGCAGAGAGATATATAGCCAAGCCGTTAAAATACACAATTAGTGCAACCGCAGCAAACATCGATTATAATCATAGGCGACTGGACTGGAGGCGCTACGTTTTGTTTGAACGTGTATCGTTATCATGTCCGATATGGCTTTGTTTATGCGAGTTTCGCGTTATATGCAAATGGTGTGTGGTATCTGTCGCGCGCCGCGCGTTACTTTGTCAATGAAAGATTTCTGAATATCGTCCGGCAATTTACAATTCGGACAAAGTAAAAATGAAGATTGCAAGTAATCGCATTATCATAATACAATGATTAATTAGATTGTTATAACAATAATAATTAATTCGATTTAAAAAGAAGATAATTATTGTGAAAAAATTATTGGACCGAAATTATTTAAAAAAAAAGATAAACACAAATTTTAATCGTCTTCCAAAGAGTGTCACGAAGTCGTGTAATGTCTTATCAGCCTGATTTATACGATTGTCATCATCAGTCTTTCCTCCTCGTCTCACATCTTACCATGACGTAATGCCTCTGAACCTCGACCTTTTCGCTGGCCAGTTTCTCGCACTCCAATTTGAGGCTGTGTGCAAACAGTGAGAATATCGTTAATAATCCCAAAATCCTTAAATAATATCTTCTCATCCTCGTTACTTTTCGTCGGTTCTTAACAAAATTATCGCACGTGTATATTATTATCTGCCGACGGGCGTGACCGATGCTCCTTACGTCTATTCGGTTCTACCAAATCAAGTTAAACGCCAACATACGATAATATATTCATAGATCCAGCGACGTGACCCAAATCTTCGAATATCGATCCTTCCCGACTTTTATTTTCATCTCCGTGTATTTATATGAAAACAATTTCATAATAGATGCGGGAAATTCGTTTGCAGGACCAGAAACGCACTACGTATGTTGTCGAAAAATAATAACCGCGTTTAAAGCAATTGCTCCGCATATTTTCAACGACCTCCTGATTTTCGTCCAAATTCCGCGAACCTCCGAGCAACAATGCGATATAATTAATGATTGAGGGAAAAAAAGAAGATTCCTCACCAACATCCTCTCGTAAATTTCACGACGCGTCAGTTCAAAGCGTCCACCACCGCAAAGAGTCGCTCTAGCTACGGACGCGCGAGGTGGATACGCTACTTTTCTGAAAAATTTTATATAAGAGCGCGTATACATATAGGGGTAACGTATTGTCCTCCGGATTGCCGAGTACATTCGCGAGTAAATAAGTTACGAGCGTCCGAGTTCGCGGTGCCGCGATCCATTAAAACTTGACATGTCGTGTATGTACGGAGTCGCGCGCGTGCACCCACACACTGACGCTTTTTACAAGAGGTTTTTACAAAAAAATTGAATTTCCCCTTGCACCGAGTCAATCCCATGGTGAACCGTGTAATGCCGAGTCCATTTATGTCGGTTGAGTTTAGTATTGTAATGCGTGCACGTATCCTATACTGGTAGAGTTTTTCTTTCAACGCTTGTTAAAATGAAAACTGCAGAATTAACAAGAGCTATTCTACATCTTGTTAAAATAATGTCGGTTTCTAAAACGTATTACCGCATTTAGAGCAGAATCCTTCTGAATGTTCCCGAAATTATACCATTTGGCGAATGTAGATGTCGCCGTTTCCCGATACAGTAAAACCTACGATACCGTTCCCTCCGATACTGTGCAACCCATAGTACACTGTGTTATCACAGAGGAGAGGTAACCCCCACTATATACCCCATACAAACATAGATCTCACAGATTATGCACACATGTCGGAGAAACCTCCATCTTGTGTGACGTAGGAGGTACAAGGAGTAGGGATGATTTCCACGCCTCCACGTTTGAACAGTATTGTGGGGTAGGAAACGGAGAAAAAACAGTATCGTAGGTTTTACTGTAGTGACAAACACGTATCGAATCCCCTTTAATATTATAGGCCCTGTTCAAATCCATATTGTTAGTTTTTACAACATGGCTCTTGTCCAAATCAATACTATACATTTCTCTACCCCCACCAAAGGAACATTCGTTACATCCCCCTTGTTGTGGCGGGGAGAAGAATGAAGGAGATACCACGGATTTTGGCCGGGAAAAATTCTAGGCAGGAAGTGAGGTATAGATTAGGACATTACATATTCTGACAGGGCCAATGTACTTGTATTGAAAGAAAAAGTCTCCCGGATGGAGAAAACGTTAATTCGACGACTGGAACCCGACAAAAATGGAAAAGAAAGTCGAAAAAGCAAAACTTCAACGAAATAGCGCAAGACTGATTACCGGCATTCGCGAAACATCCATTCGATTAACAAGTATAATCATGCAGCTGTACGGCCATAAACGTGAATGAATAACGAATGTCTTCCGTCAGCGCGGGAATTACGGGACTCGCTCAACCTCGCCTCGAAATTTATCCGTTGTCTCCAAGTTCCTAAACTAGTATAGTAATCGCCATTATGCAATATTCACCGCGTACCGCGCGCGCGTTACACGCACACTCCATCACGTCCGTCATTGTGTGCATTGCGAGCGCGGGAGAGACCGGGGCGACACGAAGCCGTAATTTAAGTTTCCGCCGTACATAGCTTGTGCCGCGCTACGTAGCACGTGACTTCGCGAATTAACACGTTTAAGGGCGCGCGGGCGACAATATAAATTAACACTTGCCGCGACAAACCGGGATGTAAATCAGC
Source organism: Trichopria nigra (assembly GCA_030522945.1). Classification (NCBI taxonomy): domain Eukaryota; kingdom Metazoa; phylum Arthropoda; class Insecta; order Hymenoptera; family Diapriidae; genus Trichopria; species Trichopria nigra. The sequence continues at coordinate 45,319 of JAPYZR010000604.1, read as the reverse complement.
CCGCGCCGCCTAATGAACTGCACGCTGGCGCGAAGATAACGAAATTGAGAATAATGAAAACCAAAGCCGCCACCGGTTAGTCGTCGTTTCCGACGTATTTCCCTTGAATTAAGAGAAATTGCGCGCTGCGAATAGCTTTTGCTTAACTTTGGTTCATTTCGCATTTCCCGGCCGCGTAATGTCATCAATGGTCTCCCCTATACGTTCCTTTGTTCGACTGCTGCCGATTGCCTAGCGATTGTCCATGGCGCTGTTCATTTTTCTTTTCACCCCCCCGATCGATTTCGGGCCCTCTGGTGAAACTTATCGCGAAGGACCTAAAGGAGTCAAACGTTCCTGATGGTGCAATCATAACTTCTACATATTTTATTCAGCACCAATTCAGTCCTACTGCTTCTATAATCTAGCCTGACGTGTATTCCCTAAAGACTGGTTTCGTTATTACCATCCCCATCGATGTCCGAAGCCAAGCGCAATATTAAAAGCATATTGCGCTATCTTTAAACGGCACTTCGATATCGCCGCGAACAAATGACATAGCTCGAAACCAAACGACCAGATCCGAAACTCGCGGCTCGAAGGACCGCAAATGTTCCGCTCGACCATTCGATAGCCGAGCTTCGAGGACCGCAAACGTCCGACCCGACTTTTTTCAGTGCTCGTGGTATTTGCAGCAGCAATTCCGCGCGGTAATCGTCGATATTTGTTTTTCCGCTCGGAACTATTTCGATGAAAAACAAATTTCCCATACGATTTCATAAAACGAATTCTCCGCTGTATAAAAAATAAAAAAAAGCGTCGGAAGCATCGGCCAACGATGGAAGGAAACGCGAAAAAAATAAATTACTCCCATTGCGAGAGATAGATTTCGCGGTTACGTGTAAAACAACTTGTTAACTGGGCTGCCCACGGCAATACGCGAATCCTTTCGTACAAGAATCGATTTCTGCGCGATGTTTGCTTTTTTTTTCCATTTCACGGTGTATAGGCGTAGGAAGGCGCAGCTTGTAATCTTGGGATACACGGGGGCGTGCGCGGGATCGCTCCGCATGCTCGGCTTCCGCTCGAGCAAACAGTAAATTAATATTTGCCCGAGTTCGACCGACCGGCTATGTATATGCGCGATTGTATTTGCTCGGATGCTCGGAACATGTGTTTGTCTCGCGATGCGAAGACTAGTCCGGCGCGAGCGAAGATCCATCTTCCTGATGGAAGTTCGCGTCGGTACACAGCAACCGGGGCGGGTGGGAAGAGCTTGATTATCAATTCCAATCGGTACTGAATCCAATTCTGTAGTTGGATAAGTGGCTTCCTTAAAAGATTCGAAATTTCGTTGATTTTCCCTCATCAAGAATGCAGGATAGGGGGAATGGAATGGAATTCATCCCTACTCCTGCCTCCCACATCGAAAGATATGACGGAGTGTGTGTTCGTAGGTCCATGGTGACGGAATATTCTTACACCCCGTGTATTCATGGTGACTACCTCTCCTCTGTAATGGAACGCTAAGTACGAGTTAAATCCGCAGAGTTCTGCGGGTTGCGCGCTAAAAGAGGCAACGCTAATGTAGGTTCTACTGTAATTCGATTACGCCAACTACTTTACTTCAGTTACCTCGACCACTGGACTTTATTCACGTGAGAACCGAAAAATGCCGGCAACAAATAACGTAAAAGTCACGGAAAAAAAAGGTTGAAAAAAAAAAGAATCAACAAAATTGGCGACTCGTTCCCGCCACGAAATTCCCACGAACTTCGAAACTTACTTGTGGTATTGTGCCTGTAGAAAATTGAACTCATCCTTGATTCGGTCGCAGGATTCGACGACTGTGAATTTGAACGGCTGTCCGGGTTGCGTTGGACCCTGAAAACATAAAGCAAAAAATCCATGTAATTCGCCGGCTTAGAAGTAGCAGGAGAGGACTCGCTACCCAGAAAACCGCAAAAGAACGAGGCGAGCGGAAAGAAAACAAAGGCGAGGAGCGAAAATACCGGCCGATGATTTCCGTTCGCATTTCGTTCTTTTTTAAGCGTTTAACAGGGTTCGGGTCAAGTCGCTGTTGATCCTACAATTATAGTGTGGGACAAAGTAACTAAGCGTCTCATCCAATTGTTATGGAAAACGAGGGGCCATTTATATTTAAAAAATGTCATTGAATCGCAGTTTAAATCAACATCCCCGTGTATAAAATTAATGCAACATGACGATTTGTATAATGTTGCCACTGAGTGAATATCAGTCTTGTGCAGACATATTAGGATCATCATTGCCCTCGAAATGTAAAATGTGCCTCACATTTCAACATCCCGATATGCATTGTTATTCCGAGCAAGAAATAAACAGATAAAACATTAAACAAAAGAGAAGACGATGAAGACGCCTTAGAAGTGATTCCCGCTGGCGTTTCATTCATGCCTTTCGCGTTCCGCAGTGCTCGCGCTGGTATTGGTTCCGTATAGAGCCGGGGCGAGCGCGCGCGTAGGAAGCATCGATAAATATTTATTGGTCGATTCCTTTGTACATTCTCCGCGCGCTCAGCCAGTTTCTTGTGGGAGAGCGATTTCGCGAGTAACGTTCTGCACGCGACGTACGAGGAGAAACGCCGTAAAGCAAATCGCTCATAAATCTCCGCCGAGTAATCGGCCATTATCTCTTTCCCGAAACACCTCGCGTGCTCGTTCGGCTCCGTCGAATTTTTAACAGACTGCCCTGGCGTTAAAAACACCCGCCGGCGATATTTCGAGCAAACCGCGCGTTTTTCCTCGGTCCCTCGCCGTCGCTCCACTTTTTTTTTTTTATATTCCAGCATATATATGAACCCAACTATTGTGTTCGCCTTCTCACTCAATTTCTCCTATTTCATAGCCAACTATAAATAGAACTCGATCCAAACTTCCGCACTTGACCTCAACGCAGAACGGTAGCACACTAACTGCGACCTTCCAACGTATGTAGCTACAAGACATTACTTTGATATATTGCTAATGTTTCGTTATGTGCCGTTACGAATAGCCACTACAACGTGCAACGTGAAAGTCACAACCATCGTTAATCCAGCGGCTTTTCTTCGTCACCCCTCGTCTATTTCGAAACTGGAGATCACCGATCGTTTACACCCACCGACATTCCAAATAATCCGTACCGTGTCGGGCCGCGTGTGGCTAGTTTACACTCCGCGTGCCAAAGTGATTTAGATTTAGGACACGCGACTCCGCAATCGTGCTACGCCTCCTGCCAAATTCCGGTTCACCTCAACAGCGATAACAGTAACAAAGGGAGAGCTGGAAAGTTTTATTGCTGACGAGAATAATCGTCTTCCATATAAGTTCCACGGCGAAATAATTCTCCAAGAACGAGATACGGATTGTGGTATAGCTCGAATACGCCGCCGATGAACTGACACATTTTCAACAATGAACAGCCAAGATGAAATAATAGACCATCGTTAATGCGGATTGATTCGCCTCATTTAAAATTTTACGATCGAACGAAAAGATATCGCTAATGATAACGTTTCGATTAAATACTCAATAAAGTTTTCTTAAATTGAAACCATCGGGGGGTCAGGCAAAGTAACTACCGTCTCGAATTTATTCGAGATCTTAATATCCGATAGGCTTATTGTCATTTTTCGCACGAGATCTGAAAGCGGCATTTTGCGTGATGTCAATTTCCTCGCGAAATCGGCCGCGTTACCGACTGAATCGGAACGAAGGACGTACCGGTGAACGTCGCCATAACGCTCTGACGGGCCGTAAAAACCACCCGTTATTGCCGGTAGCGATAGGAGCCGCTTGCTAACCCGTCAGTAATAACGTTATGCGTGCATTATCGATCGCTTTATGCGTCGCGCTCGACAAAGCGGCAACGACATCTCCTCGGGAACGTCGTAAAAGCGTGCAAGTGTCGAACGTACTCCAGACGACGTGGACTCGTTCAAAGACTAGATGTTGTTGTGATTCCGCCCCTGAGAATCTCTTTTAATCGATTCAGTATTTAAGCGTAAGAAGTACCAAATTTCAATCATCTGAATGGACTTGTTACGACGTCTAATTCGCGATAACATGCTGGGAACAACAACACCGAGACGTTAGGTTCCTGTTAGTTCTAGCAATCGACTTAATACACCACAGGTCCGAAGAATTAGGAAACTACAAACACAGTCCCCAAATAAACCTAAACCCATCAATCGGTTCCTTCCAACCTTTCCGATTATTAGTCCCGACCATTTAGTCAGTGTTCCGCTATAGTACACTTGTTATTATAGACGACGATTCGTGATTATACGTCGTCAGAGGTTTGACTTTTTAAATTTTATATAGTTGTAAAATTTGAAAAGCTGTGACCACAATATGCGATAAATTCTGGAGATGGTCAAAACGTAAATCTTTGCTTCCAATTTGTCAACTAGGACGTCAAACCGCTAAAACCAACAACAAAGAGAATAAAGCTCTGAAAATTGACCGAGACCACTGTATACGTATGGAATAATAATAGATTCGACGCCGCGTTACCTTCGGCATTATAGTATCTGGTCTATATATATTTGATCCGCAGACTAGGGAATCCATACACATGTCAGCTTATTATTTTGTAGCATTTTTATGCTCACACTCTTGTTACGTGCTACACAATATGCTGCGCATTGAATGTGTGTAAAGACGTAAGCCTTCACGCTTTGTTCTACTTTGTTCTATTAGTATTTACGGTATTCTGTGCTTTGCTAAGTACTTCATACATTGCTAATCGCAGAAATCCGTATAGACTCATTTCGCATCACTGCCAAGCGCCGCCAGAATACTACATTTTAATGCCATAATCGTATAACGCTGCACGACAGGCTTATCAATTCTTTTTACATACTTTCGAATCGTGTCGCCGTCCCCCTCGCTACAAATTTAATCATTCCTTGTCGACAACAGCGCTGCCGATAATTTAGTGTTTCATCTTTAAATGGTATTAACGAAACTGGACGCATGAAATATATTTCGATAATCGCAGTGTCATCGCTCGAGAAGAATTGAACAGCGCAAAGCCGACCAGTGCCAGAGAAAAAGTGACGTCTGCCGCTGTCACCGAATTTCGAAGAGTTAATAAATAAAATCCGGATGGCGCGTGTAAACTCGCGTGAGTGACTTCACTTCCGTACGGCTGATCACGATTAGGTGACGAGGGTGGCGAGACGTATAGAGGCGCGAGAGCGGCGCCAAAAGAGGGAAGAGTTCAGCGTGCAGTGGCGACCCTGCCGATCGGCAAAATCGCTGATCCCATTTGTCCGCGCAAAGCCGCTCACGGCAATCCAATATATTTATTGGCTTTCGCCGCGACGTTACCGGCCGTGTGACCGCTCCCGCGTGTGCCCCCATCCCCCGCAACAAAACCACCCCTTCCCGCCACCGCGTGCCTTTCGGCGTGTATACACGACAGGTGTGCGCTCTGCGCCCGCAGCGATGCGGAAAGTATATGTATACGAGTATAGTGCTGAATTTTCGCGTTACCGATTTGACGCGCGGAAAAGCGATGCGCGAGAGAATCATTGTCCGACGAATAATAATGACCGTGCACATATCCCCGGACTCCCCGTCAATCAGGTCCCTTTACCGTGCTGCCGATTTAATTATCCGATAATCCGATACCGAGGCCCGCCGAGCGCAATTCCAGTTGTCGCTGCTGTACCAGCGCCAGTCCACTTTCCTTTTTTTTTTTTTTTATCGGCCGAAAGCAATAACGTGACGCTCCGCTAATTCTCCGCCTATGATGCCACCCGAATGCGGAGCAATTGGCCAAGAATGATGGTACATCGTGTTCGGCCTTTTATTCGAGTGATAAATCGCAAAATGAGCACTTGCAATGTTTACGGGTGCAAGATTTAATGCCTGCATTCAACGCGCCTCATGAAGAAAATGTCCGCTTCATTTTGTCCAATTCCGACATCGTTTAAGCGTTTAGACGGCATTCGCTATGAATGAACTCATTTTGCAGTCGGGACTTTTTATATAAAGGAACGAGCTTTCCGCATTTTGGGGAATTATCGATCGAAATATTCGGTGTAACAAAAGGACGGATTCTGCTAAATCCGTGCCAATGCTGGCTTGCATATAGCGTATATAAATTAATCCGCGACTCTGTAAATATATACATTATTTATGCGATTACCATATAATTAGCATTTCAATGTGCATCCTTAAATGAACAAAGGCTTTACTTATTTATTTATTCTCTATTTCAAGGCGACTCCGGGACATTCATATTCCAAGACGCCAGAATGGCTGAATGAACGGATGAATTAATGATGAATGCGGAGCTTTCCGAGTTTAAAGTGGGCGTGTTTGGTATGAATTATATTTATATCGCTGTTGCCGAACGAATTATTTTCAGCGACGAAGATCCGAGTCACGCGTGGTAATCACTTTTTGGGACGATGTATTTTCGTGCGCATTATGGCATCATTGATTTGGATTCGATCTTTGTCCCCATACGTCACTTTTGCAAATGACGTTACGCCCGGCCGGATTTCTAGACTATTTTCATGTATACTCCTCTCGCGTCGGCCTAATTCAGGTCGGATCGGATTTTTATTATACGGGGCGCAATGCGTGTTTCATTGGCATTGTTGTTCGAGTGTTTATAAATATTAATGACGCGCACAAATCCATGCATACAGACGTATTATTGGTAGGAGGTCGTTGACCAACCGACTACCGGCTATAGTACCCTAATTAACTCACTTCGTAGCTGCTACGGTCTATACCCAGATCTTATTGCAAGCTTTACAGGCCGGCCATTTTCCATAGAATAATTTAAAAATAAAAAAGTTGATTCGATTCCCTACTGAATCTACGCTTTTCCATCGTTTTTATTTGCATTTTTTGTTTGTCTCCGGAACACAGATAAACTGGTACAAGTTTGTAAATGATCTCAGATATAACGGGAACAACGGGCGGAATTATTTGTACGTTTATATTATTTTAAGCAGATGGGGATAAACCATCGACTTTCGAGATCGTGACGTCTACAGATTTAAATAGCTCGCTATGAGGTCACTAGACGTCTACCAGTGACGCAGAACGTAAAGAGTTAATAAAATGAATCATTGACCCGCGCAATATGCTGATAGATAATGCAATTCGCCAAACGTGACCGACAATTTCAACGTACACAACGGCACTTTGTCTATAATCTGCGTTAATCGTTATGTTTCAATTTCTGATATTTATATTGAAATTGTTGCTATTTTTCAAATCGTTAGCTGAACTCAAGTACCATAATTCAATTGCTCTTGAAAGTAACCACTAAACTTGTAAATCGTGTTAATTGAATTTGTTTATACGAATCTTGCCGTCCTATAACTATCCAATCAAACTGTCACTATGAACGTACAATACATACAGAATTTCGTTACACTAGAGGGCTTGGGGATGTTGAACGGTTCAAGTTATTGTTGTAGATCACGCGAAAGCGACAGAAACGGCGGATAGAAGAGGCAAGAGGGACAGAAGCACTGAGAGAAATAGATCGACAGCACTGTACACACAGAGAGAGGGAGAGAAAGAGAGAGAGGGAGAGAGGCCAAGGGAGAAGGGTTGAATGAGAGTACAAATAGGGAGGCTCTAGGACGTGGCGAACAGGAGCTTCGCTAGCGGTAGTTTCCGCCTGACCGCAAAAGCCACAGAATCGCGGTGCGGATACCGACCACGAAATGGCCATGGATGACCAGCTTTGGTCACAGTCGACGAGAGACCGATCCTCCTCTTGCCCCTCCACGAGCTTCTCTTCCCAGCATGGCCACACCCAGGGACCACCGATCTACAATCAATCGTGAATTTCGGCGAAATTGTCTCTCTTCAATTTGCGAGGAATGCCACCACCTAAAGGATCGCCCAAAGAAATCGATAAAAAACCTTCCGCCTTCGTCGATTAATTTCCAAATTGCAGAGAGTAAAGGTTACAGCTGATGTCGCCGTGTTACAACATTGTTGCTTTAATTCTGAACAAATCGAAACGGACTGCACTGGAACCTAGCTATTTAACAATTTATAACCTACGAAGTTGGGGCAAAGTTTGTCGTTATCTAGCACATTGACATTTCTCGATTCTTTGCTTTATAACCTTATTTAAAAAAGTAAAGCGTGCAAGTTATTGACAACGGTCTTCTTTCGCCATGGAATATTCCTTAACACGTGTGGCTTTGACTCGTATTCTTTATTAAAATAACCTTAATAAGACCGATCACATCATTAACTCAAACGCTTTCGAGGGAATCGGCGTAACGACAATGTCAGACCTCGTGGAGCGTGCAATTGGCAGAGTTTCGATTCGTACATACATATGTGCCGGCTGCGAGTTGCAACTCCACTGGGACGAAATCGTGTTTCAGCGGAGAGCGGCAATCGTCAGGAGTGGTGGCATGGGGAAATCGAGAATGATAGTCGTTGTCGGTCGTGAAAGGCTCGCACGATTTGAGTGCAACTTGTCGTTCGGAAAACTGTTAACACCTGGGATTCTTGTTTAGGTTTGGGCTCATTGTTTTTCTTTAATAAAAACTCGTCGATCCTTTATACGGAAGAAAACCATTGCTGCAAATTTCAAAAATCTATTTCTACAATTCTGCCTATGCATAGGAAAACCAAGTTTCAAATATGTATGACATGATGCGACCAAAGTCCATCAATTATTTAGTAAAATTTACAGTATAATTTCTAAAACGCGATTAGTGCCAAATGCGTACGCCAGAACGAGTTTTAAAAATAAAGAAAGCTCATCATAAATGCTGCAGTAACCACACAACCCGTCGCCAGCGTTAATATTCAATTAAGACTTCCTCTACATTCCAACACGATCGTGTAAATCATTTATGTACATATTTCTATCTTACACGTATATTTTTAGCACAAACACGAGACACCCCAACGCGACAAAATCCATTCCGGCTAAAGTTGTTGGCCGTGTATCTTATCGATCATTATGATTCCCTACAACAGATTGCGTCTCTCTTGTCCTCTCGTTCGCTTTACTTCTCTCAGGACTGCGGAGCACGACCGCTATTTGCATAAGCAATGCATTTTGATTCGTAGTCCTGTATTGTGCTGGCAACGGAAATGACATAAATAATGCATGGCATAATGATCGCCAATAGGGTTCTCGTAGGATGATTGTAGAAGTGATGCTGCTGCAGAACTGCAAATGCGAATCTACTTTCAAAACGTGCGTGTCTTTCACTACTGATGATTACAATTTATATTATCCTTGGCCACTGATGTCGCAAAAGCCATTCACATATTATATCTAGAAGAACTGGACAGTGGGTAGGCCATTATTATTTTGCCTTCACTGTTAGGTAATAAAATCACTCCCATTTTCATCCCCCATCAGTCCGTTAAGGACGTTCTGTTATCTTTTTAACAAATCCATAATGCATTCAATCCTTCGATCTAACCAATGTCAAATAGCCTACAACTTGGCCCGAGAACAATGGACGATCAATTGGCGTCAAGTGCTGATTCACTTTTTATCCTGGTATCGCAACTCCAACGCTCATGAACGGCATCGACCCGCTACTCGTTTCATTTGATGGCACGCGGGGCTTCGAAGCACCTGACACCCCTACGGACCAGTCGTAGATCCGCCGATAAGTGCGGCGCAAGGCTGTTGTTCCGACCAGAGCAATTATGGCGGTAATGGCGATACTATCGCGTTTGTGAAATAACGTCACACCCTGCTGGACAGAGCTTCGCTAAAACGTATACATGGTCATCCAGTAAGCAAACCGCATTATAGTTGCGTGCGCGATAAAGGGGAGTGTTAAACTAAGCGCGCGTAACTGCGCCGCGATCAGGATCGGTCCCTTCGTTATATCGCTACTTTATGAGCATGTTGCGCCAAGATTAACCTGTTGGCGGATTTTCACAAACGTATCGAATTAATTAAATCTACCTTTCAAATGGATCCTGCTGATCCCTCTAAATTGTTGATGCTTCGTATTAAATGTTTAACGCTCTACGTATATCCGAGATTCGCGACATAATCACATTTACTATCTAAATAGTAAGAAATGAAACGGTCATCATTTTTTGGCCACATTTATTACCTTCACATAGTAAATGAAAGGCATAAAGTTAACCTCACTTCTTGAAGTGGTTTAAGTGCTTCAGTGCGCGCATGATTGATGTCATTCATTACTGCGCTTGCGCGCCGGAACTGCGCACGGTAACCATTTACTATCTAAATTGTAACCAACTACGATTAGTACAGTAGAAGTGACCTTTACTTATTATGCTCGGTAAACCTGCAAATATTTTCTTGCCACTTCTGACGTAGTACGCATGACCATCCATGTATTCCCGTGTAAATTCATAGTTTTAGTACGTGATATTCTATTCGAGTTAAATAATCAAAATGGGACAAACTATAGGGACGGGCAAAATATATGACGGACATTTGTCCCGGCTCCTAACGTGCTGCAGCGCCCGGAAGACAGACACGCGAAGGAGACGTAATTAGGGAGCTGGTGGCCAGGGTAAATGGACGCGCGCCTCTGACTGTAGTAGTAATCGAGTAGCTTTATCGCTCTTCCCTTTCACGGTGGTAATTGAGAACGCCCAAAAAGCCACTCCTGTCGATAATATCCGTTGCAGAACGGTCGTGTCGAAAGCTTGTATCTAGACAACGGCCTAGAGGCGTTTGGGTATCTTGATGTACACCGACGCAAGTAAAACAATCATTACGTATTACGCCCGTCTACCGTGTCTCGGATCAATTTATTGGCGATGTCTAAAGAGAATTAGCCACTACAAATCATTACTGGATCAGTAATCGTATACGCTAAATTAATCCTTACAAAGAACATCCTTCAAATTCATGAAATAACACATCATGATTTGAAATGACATATGAATCCAGGCATCGAGAGAAGGCACTTCCAATTGTAAAAAAATAAAGAAGAACGATACGAGGCGCAGTAAAGAAACGGCAGCAAAAAGGTGAATAACAGCTCGTAAAACAGGATATAACGAGATGCAGTTCGCATATATTGCGTCCGATAAAAGTCGGAATCTATTAGGAATAGAGTCATAATCTCGCTATTAGCGAACGAGCCGTGCGGCACACCTACCTATCGTTTATACACGCATGCGTATGTTAATTTCTGGTGAAAAAGTTGCGCGTGCACGAGTCGCACTGTGTTAGAATTGTGATATTTATCTCTGCCGGGTTGTGTAGACAAATAATATTCCTACGCTTCTCGCGTGCATTGCTGTGTACACAGTGACCGCTTTATCCTGCAGGTATATCGGCCATTCACCGACATGCGACTACCACGAGTCACAAGTAAAGGCTCGACAAGGATCGAAATGGCCGAGTACCCACGAGCCGACGGATGCGATAAAAAAGGAGGGAGAGAGCAAGAGCACTAGGCAGAGAGATAGCGCGCACGTAAGCGGTAAAAGTAAGTGCGAGATAATCCTCGTTACTTATACATGCCTGACGCTCAGAGGAACGCAAAAAGTTTGCACGAGCAATGCCAGCAGAAGAAACGAACACGAAGGCGAACACTGCGCTTTTCGGTGGAAAAAAGGCAAACTAGTTTACTAAGTCTAAAACAAAATCTCCTTAGGTGTTCGAACGTTCTGCGTTTTATTTTATACATTCATTGGCAAACAATTCTGAAGATCAATAGGAAAAAAAAAAAAAAAAAGAAAAAAAAATTGCCAAATGGTGTGGCGTCGTAGCGTAGCAACGGACCAGATGTGAAGGATAATCCAACAATATATCCCAGCATTTGCATAATCATTCACCAGAAGTTCGGATTGAATTTCGTAAGCCTGCAATAGTCTATTTTTGATGGACTTATTCAGGAACGTAAGCAGTTCACGAAACGAATCCGTGTAAATCTTCTTCGCAATATGCCCAATTCCATCCTAGCATTGATACTTTGATTATTAATTAGTATTATTGTCCTCTAGCTTTTTGTGAAAATATGCAGAAAGGGAAGAGACTCCTGCAGATTTATCAAATACGATAACTACCAGATACCGTAGGTATAAAGATATTTTGCAAAGGGTGCGGCTCGGGTCATTCTTCACGTGTACCATAAACGACCCAATGAATGATGTCATCCTCGTGCTCCATATAACATTGCATTCATAGCGCCTCGTTTCCGTATTCAATTTTCGAAGGGCGAATAAAATATTACAAATTGGCAAACCTTAAACTCAGAAAATATATTCCATAAACTCGAGGGTTTAATGATTCAAGAATTTCGACTGCTAAAGTGCATCACGAACGATGACTCTCGCTCTCTCTCTCTCTCTCTCTATTTCCTGTTTCTGTTCCACGGGAGTGTGTGCAGTAAAGGGCGATAGAAATGTCGAGGATCGTCCAACAAAAGCTCGGGGTGTTACAAAAGCTCGCCGCTGCGATAATAGGTAAGAGAGCGAGGAGCGGTGGCGCACGGGTAACCGGGACTACCTAATCTGTTACAGTCATAAAACCCTGTTTTGCAGCTTTATCTGTTTCAGCGCCCCTTTTACGTTTTCCATGCGCCTATCACTAGCTCCTCTACATGTTTGACGGCTGCTCCCTTTAGTTTCTACTTGAATAGCTCTCGGGGAAGATATTGTCGAATGAGAATACCCGGAGGAAGAGAAAGAGGTGCGAGAGGGGAATAATAGGGGGGTGAGAGGGTTGACGACGCGAAATCGCAGGAGAGGCGAATATGTTACAATTATCGCTGAACCGTACGCCTGGGTTCATATAAAGTGGAGTAAGCCATGGCATAAATGGCGCGGGGTAAGGGATCCCCGGCTCACACTTCCGACAATACTAGCGCGTAGGAGCCGTCCCTACAACCCCCAGGGGACGATACGACCTTTTTACGATGTCCCGTAGCACGTCGGGGCTGCAAATGAAATTTTTTTATTCAACCTCACGCAACGTATCTTTTCTTTTCTTTCCTCTCCCGACTTTCGCTTCTTTGACCCTACTCTTCCTCTTTGCTCTCCCGCGTCTATCCGCGCAACTCACGCGGAAATCTCGTTATCGTCCTTATTACGCCGAAGGGTGAATCCTTTGCACGAAGAGTGCTCCACTCGTAAAAGTTGCGCGAATTCGAGCTTCTGCGGTTTCGTACAAATTACCCGAGTTCATCCTCAGACTACGCGATTCGCAAACTAAGTCTTAAGGTATGAAAGAGCTGCTGAATTCGACGCGAATTTCTAAAGAGCGCTACTGTTTGGTTGAGATGAGTTATTATATTGCGGGATCTGGAAGTTTAACGTGGATTTAAAGGAATTTTCTTTTTCATCAACTTAAAGGTAACTATTCATAAATATGCATACATCTTCTTCCGTAACGCAGATTGCAATCGACACCGCCTCAAAAAATAGTTAAGAATGCCCATTGTTTATTCGCGCACCTTCCCGACGTTTATCTTGATATACCTATTATCCCTACATTCTATGCCTATTATCCTCGACGTTTTGAAGAACTGCAAATGTACTATACCGCGAACCGTCAGGGGATAAATGGCTTAAGTTACGGCGAGCACCACTATACCAAACGTTATATATTACTCTACCTGGAACCTCATCCCTTTAAAGGCTCTGACAATTCACTCCATCCAATTTCATTGAATTAATTTTTTGCGACGACGAGGCTGAACATGTTGTACCTTCTCGGCGATTCTTATCCGCGATCCCGAGTTCTCGACATTCTCCAAGACGCAAAGACGCGCAGGAGGGTTCGTGGATCCTTTCGAAGAAGGAAGTTGAGAGAAAAAGAAATGGATTTTCGAGACAATAAAGAGTCCCGACGGAGCCGCGCTTGGGATTCTTGCCGTGGTTTTGTCGGTTGGGTCGACATTTCAGGACTCCGATCCATCGTTATCGCCGCGGCGCGAGAACAAAAAAAAAAAAAAAAATAATAAAGGTGGCCGATGGTGGACGGAAACAAAAATGTTCAGCTGGAGTTCTGCCGAGGATGTCGTGACATTATCGACACTATCTCGACGGTTGAACGAGGCGTTTTTAAGAGTGTGGCTGCTCTTATCTTCGAACAAGCTGCAACTAATGTAGGCACCCGACCTCGGCGTTTTCTCGTTTTAGCGACTATACCTAAGATGTCACGAGAGCCAAAAAAGAATTCGAAAATTGTTCAAGGAGTCGAAAATTGTACTGTTAACTTTCTCGTTATTTCTCCTGATATGTTTTATAAAATTTTATGAGTAACTATCCAAGTACTGTTTCTTTCTGTCTTGAGTCATCGCCTTAAACCTTCCTTGCTTATAGTAATAGACAAGGTAACATCTATTTCAGAAACATTTCACGATCGAAATTTTTCAGATTTTCATCTAAAGTATACGAGATTATTTTATATTATTCTTCGTTTGTTTTGTCCATATTACGGCTCTAGGAGCCTTAGAAAAATGGACGGTTATTGTGTCGTCGAGTGCACTGCAGGAAATAGAGGGTCCAGTCATGACAATACGTTTTCCGAGTTAAAAGCACTCGATTCAATAACTTCGTATGCCCAAAAATCGAACCTTTATTATTCTATGACTTTTATTTTCAAGAGATCATTATGAAAGAAAACAAGTACGCATTTACGCTAAGTACACTTCCTTTAGTAAGTGGAATTGATAATTTTTCTTCACTTCAAATTCTACAAATAAATTATCTACGCCCATCGAGTTGTTTTTAAGACATGATTGTAGCTTATAACGACCATCAGAGATGACGTAACGATCGAATTTACCTAGAATTGAGAAATAAAATTGCACAGAATGCTTCGTACAATTAAAGCACTATTAATGACACACTCTATGCGTCGGGAAATTGAATTGACCTCCTAGCAAAGCGGAGTATAAATTAATGAAGCCACGCATAAAATATGAATGAAAAACTCCGCTTACAAATAATAAATGGCAGTCGTCCTTAAACTGAAATTACATGTTCGATATATACCGTACGTATATGATCGATCGCATAATGACAGCAGAGGAGAGAGGGTCAGAAATAATTCAGTCGTCCGATCGATAGGTTTTCTACAGTTCGCCAAGAACTCACTCAATAATGGGTTGAAACTTGAAAAATTGCAAGATAGTAGACAGATAGGCGCAATCGGACTAAAAACACCCAATACTTTTCGAGCGAACAAAGTCATTGAGCGAATTGTTAGACTAAAAACAGCCACGTGTGTTTTTCTAGAATACCGAACAATGAATGAATTAAAACTTGGCTAGCAATGCATGCAAGCTTGTTGCCAGACGACGGCTTTCGATGAAATGCAGACTATCTTGGGAATATGTATCGACCCGTGGAGAAAAACTTTGGATTACTGACTGTTTAACATGTACGATTGTTAGAGTCAGCAGCGTTCCGCCTCTACACTCCTACAACTACTATGCCGTCAATCTTCGGAGGCATATATAACGGCGCGATATAATGCGTGTACAATGCCTCCGACGTTAACCGAGACACCTTTGTGAATACAGATGTTCCCTCGTGTCGCCCATTCAATTTGCATTGCCTACGCCATCGTCTCCTGCAAATGAGAATCAAAGAGGGCATCGGGAGCGATTAACATGTAGCTCTCGTCGGACGAAGAAGAAAAATATCACAATACCTAAATCCTTGTCACTAAAATTCCTTTATTTATAGAAATACTATCAGAATTAATTCAGTGATTTATGACTCGCGCACCATGACAAATACAAGTTGTAAACAGAATATTTAATCGCTTTGAATCAAACTGCATCTCTTGATTACTTGGGGAAAGTCATATATAAAGCAAACTTACAAAAAAAAAATGGACGCCTATGAAATATATGATAACCATCGTGTGTTTCCCCAATTAAGTTACTTTCTTATTTCAGATTTTGTTCACTAGCGTTAATTAGAAGTCTTGTATCGTTTTATTAATCTCAAAAAAAAAAAAAAAAAAACAAAGAAAAAACCGAGAGCAGTTATAATAAATTAGATAAGTGTAATAAAAGTAATATCGTCGGAGGCATCGTTCAAAAACCGAGAGCAGTTATAATAAATTAGATAAGTGTAATAAAAGTAATATCGTCGGAGGCATCGTTCATTACAGGGACAACCGAGACGGGGAACGTACGTGTGAGAGCTTAAGCACACAAAGAGAGACGCGCGTGCAAGTGGAAAGAGCGTCACCGCGTATCCACATGGGGTTAGAGACGTACTGTTTGATTATAAGGAGGGGAGCACGAAAAGGGGGAGGGAAGAAGAGACGATGCGGAGCCGCAGATGGGATCACGCCGGTAGTATACGGTAGCCCCCATGTATATCATTAACCTCATCCTCGTTTTTCGCCTCTGCCTGTCAGGCTGCTGTCCGCCTTCCTGCCACTACGCCCCTCGGGACTCCTCGGGGAGGTCTCGCCGGCCCGATGAAACAGGAATGCCCCGTCTTTGTCGCTCGCCCACTCCGGCTCTCGCGGTTTCCTTTCCTTTTCGGTGTCCCTCGTGTATCACTCCGGCTATCTCGACATCCCTTTCGCCCTTTATCTCGCTTTTTTTTTCAGAGACATACCTTCGAAGCTTGTTTAAAAACGGCCCCGTACACAATATGGCTCTTCCGTGTGGTATACTCGCAAATGTTTACAATAAATACTACTCGACGATAGTGGTTTCGAAGGAATTCGAGAGATTGTCTTTTGCCTTGAGCACCACCCAAAAGAATTCAAACAAAAACGCAAAATCTCGAGTTAGAGTTCTCGACATATATACAAGCTATCGGAAGCTATATCGAATAATTAAGTACATTTTCAATCTACACGACTCGGTATTGCAAAACACATATTCGCTCTTCTTTTCTTAAACAGTTATGATGGCAAGTTGAAACGCGCTTCATCCTCAAGTTTTTTTCTCCCATTCCTCTTCTGCTTTCTGGGATAGTCGTGAATTTTCTTTTTTTCCTCTTTCTTCGCCTTTAACTCCTCGTTCACTTTTTACTCTCCTTTTTCTTGTCTCATGTACTTCCCTTCCTTCCTTCCTTCACGAACCTTCGTCTCGGATTCACCCTCGCCCCATCGCGTGCAAACGAGTAATTAACTATCTCAGTGTGAGACACGTGTTCCCACCGCTCTATCTCCTCTATCCCCATTCCCTTCGCGACCCTTTTCACCCTCGCTGCCGACCGTGATCTCTATCTGTTTCTCCCTTGTCTTTCTCGTCCGCCTTTCCCGTTTCCACGTCATCTTCTCTAACTTCTCGTTCTCTCTCTCTCTCTCTATCTGGCTTTCGCTCGCCTACCCTGACTCCCTTCGTTGTTTGCACACACGCTCTTATGTTAATTTAGTTTAACGCCCCAAAACCCTTGACGCTCACGGATCGCGCGACTCTAGCCCGAGGTCTCTTTTAAAAATTACGCGGGTTTTAGACGGCCTTGAAAGCAAAATAGGGGTGGCGTTCTGCGTATTGTTAGAGCATGTGTTTGCGTCCTGGTACATTAATATGTAAGCGCGGAGAGTATGGAGAAGCGTCATGCGTAGTTAAATCGGTATACCCTAATAGCACCGATGTACTTTAAGAGGATTGGGGTGCTGAATATATGCAATGTTTACTGATATGCTAAATGCCCGGTTTAACCTCAAGTACCCAAAGACTCATTTAAAAATACATCTTTTTTTTTTTAATGACACAAATTTTACTCTTATGACACGATAGGCTGATTGCTTCTCTTTCTTTGCGTTATCGGTCAGGATAGGATGTATAAAAATCAAACATCAAGGTGGTCCAAATGCTGAAATTCGGAATCTATTAATGCGTTAACGTCAGTTTTAAAGATAGTATTAGGTCAATTCAAAACATCTGCATGTACGTATATCGCAAAAACAATATAAACGGCAGTTTGTATCGAAATACACAGAACCCCCGAGACCTTATCGAGACCAGAATTGGACACGTTTCGTGTAATCTTCGGGCAAAGTTTCGATTCCTTTCAGCTTATAAAACTCGAGAGCCTCGGCAATAATAGTAAACATTTCCAGAAATGAAAATACAACTTTCTCGGGAACCGCTGCGATTACGGTTATCCTCGACGGTATTGTACAGTAAACCGTAATACGCGCAAACTAAAAGGCACTCTTCCACTTTCGCGGTGCTATACTATAACAGAGGATGCTAATTAGAAAAGCTTAAACGACGACGATTGTATTCGGAACCGGTAAGTGATAGTAAGGAGATACTGTTTGTGGAATGAAAATAAGAATTTACTTTGTCACGATTTAATACGTATATGTAATGCTGTTAACACCCGTCGTGGTAACGCGAATCTGCACACAACGTGCGATTCTGGAAATAAAGACCAAAGTTTGTTGGCTCACCGTCGTCGGCTCATCTATGATTTCATTTGCGTTTCATTACAATCTGTAAACATCCATTTGTCAAATGTCAGGCACACGGGGAAGCTCTTTCCATTGTCTGCGCGGTATTATGTATTTTAGTCGCGACTCCAAGCGCGCAATAATTAAGTGCTTGAAAAAAAAAAGTGGCAGCGTTAACATTCCGGCCAATTCGCATTAGTCGTGTAAATTAGCGCCTTTTCAATTTGGCAAATAATGTCTGGAAAAATGCTATTGTTGAATGAGCCTGTTCATTACGCGACGACGATACAACAATGCCGCTGATACTGAACAATAGCGCCGTGAACTTTCACCGCAGGAAAGCCTCTGCTATTTGAAATGTTGTACCATTTTACGCGACCTTCGGGCATAAACTGAGTAGCGGAAAGGGCGAACGGAGAGACGGGGAAGAAAATGAGATGAAGCAAGAGAGATAGAGTAGAGATTGCAGTTTAGCGCGCGAGGTCGTAAAGTCGGCCATTCTCTGACGCAAGAGGGTACCTACGGCACCTATAATGACCGGGTACTACCTGGCGGCGAATTTATCTTCAACATTCATCTTCCCATTAGCGGTGAATAATTCCGTGGCGTTTACGTGCCAATTTCCCATTCGCCGCTCAGCCAATTTATATACATATGTATATAAAATGATTGGATCCCAATCGTTTTATATATATACGTCCGTACAAGGATACGTTCTTTTTTAATTCACGCATTTCAGAAGTGACGCCGATTTCACAACGCATCGATGAGAGTATGAAAGCGCTAAAGCTCAAGGTGAAACTTGCGTCGTTCGATACCTAGATATTTTCCACTTTAGCGTGATCTGGGTCACAGTTTATTAACTACAGAAATCGACGCGATTGGTGAGTAGATTTATTCCATATTTAAAATATAAAAAAGAAATGGTACCGTTTAATTACACCCAACAGTGTCGACTTTTCGATACCATATTAAAGTATGCCTAATGTCTTCATTAAACCGTACAACTTGGGTCGCGTCTGTAGTTTCTAAATGTCCGTCAATGACATTATGACAAAATCTTATACCAATAATAGCTTTCATTTTTTCGTCGATCGTCGCGATAAGTGAATCACTATTTGAAAACGAATGACTGATTGCAGAAAGAAACGACAACGCGAAAACCGAAAAATGGTCGAAGGAATGTAAACGTGCGGAATTGACTGTTGGAAAGAAAGCATGGAATCCAAAACGAGGAAAGTCGGAACGCGCAGGGTACATTACAGCGAGCAAATGAATCAACAAAAACCAGACGAACCGACTCGATCAATCAGCGAACGGAATGGTAGAAAATGAAGGAAAGAGAGCACCGACGGTGGAAGGAACGAATGAGTCAACATTCGACCTAATGAACGAATGAACGCACGGATAGACGAAAAACCAACTGATGAATGAAACGGAGAAACGAGAACCAACCGTCGTCGGATGACACAAATATCCGGCAAATATTTGCACAAGTTGCGGAAGTCTCTCCGGGCGAATGGAGCCTAGAGCTGAGCTTTCCAATTCGAAGGTCGAAGGAGAGAACACGTGTTCGGGCTCAGTGCTCCGAAGAGGGAAAAAAGGACAGATGTCTTTCGGCACCTCGCAATAAACCCGATAAATAAGAGGTTTGGAAAAACGCTGATCGTTCGGCGAAATCCGCAAAACTCAGAGTGCAGAGCGCAAAAAGGGGCAAAAAATAAACGCTGTATCATTTTTAAGTGAAGTCGTGCGAGACGAATGTGCTACCGTGAATAACCTCCTTGAACAACATCAGCGACCCGTCGAAAGCCATTGACCATGCCGCACCGAGTCCGTGACACGGTACCCCAATTAAAACATCAATCGAGAATCACCTACGGAGATTAGGTGCATCTTTAAGAAGGCCCCGTCGATCGATAGATTGTTCACCTGTACGCGCGCATAAAAATATCTTAATTTAACAATCGACTCATTGCTGGCCTTTTGTCGCCGAGGGGTATTTGGGACCTGGATACCCACGCGCCTTCTTTCCATCGATCAATGCCGATCGGCCGCTCCGGTAATTAAGCGCGACGCGAATCGCACGTTCAATTACCTCGATTTAACTTGGAATGAGAAGATATATAGGGCAAACAGGAGACGCCGACCAAAAGCGGCAGTCCGCGTACACGAAACACGCCACATCATAAACACTCCTGCACGCCGATGTAATCGCTGATCGGCCATGCGCCCGTAAATCAGTGGACTGAACGACAACGTAGAATGGGGGAACGAAGGAGAACGAGAAAACGAGATATATTATCGTGACTTTCAGTACACTATTCAATAGTTAGATCGTCAACATTTACTTGTTGATCTATGTGCTGGGCGTGCTCTATTAGAGGTATCGCGACGCTTGGGCTAGATCGACAGGTACTTCCGTGATTCAATTTTCGCCACTTGCTTAATTACCTGCGTTAAACCAACTTATAAGATTCTTCGAGTGGAAGCATTTTACTTCCTTGACTGCATTTTTGAGTTATTTGAATGTTTGAACACTGGTGATGAGGCCATGATGACTCGAGAAAGTGTTTCTTTATTTACGTTTCGGCCGTGATGACCCTCTTCAAAATGTATTTGGTTACGGTTTCTATTTGAGCCCCAGATCTTGATGTCCTTCTGGTCGTTTATTCCACATGTCCATTCCTTGATATTTATACGTCGACGTTTTACATGAATGTTGACGGCTTAGTCCGGCCTATCAGGAACCAAAATAGCTTGCATCGATAGTCTTGGTAGCAACACCTTAACCTAAAAGGGCATCCGTTTTTAAACTGTCGATGAGACACTTGTTGATTAAAACAATCCGATAACTTTCCAACTGAAAGCCAGGAAGATTTTTTCTTCCTTCCCTATTGCACTGAACTTAACTTAATAACGAAATGTTTCCGCTCCAATCCAAGCATTTTCTGAGACGGTAATTTGGAGAGACCGCGCTGTTGTAAAAGATAATGACGGGACCTGTCGGAAAGAGATAAGGAAAGCGCAACGAAGCTGTTTTGCCCACACCAATGTAAGTATCCGCAAAGTGGCTGGGTTTCGCTTGGACTTGCGTAGGCATACGAGAGGCGACGTGCGATTTTCACGTGCAATTATCGCCGGTAACGAGACGGCCATGGATGCAGATCGATACGCATCGCTGCGCAACGCGGAAAGTGAAGAAATCCATTCAATTATCTACGTGCACACTTAGGATACCTATTTTGATACACTTTTTTTTCTCAAGTTTATTACTGTTTTTTCGTGAAATTAAGCGAATGATAAAGTTACGCGAAGGAATTTAAACCACTACGGGTGTACGGAATTCCAACTCCAGTTTCTGCCATCTCGTTTTAATAGATGGTCCTTAAAAACATGCATAACGAGTCTATTAAAGGATGGAAACAAAACAAAGGTTATGCGCTTGGTACATTCGCATTTTTGAACTTGTTTGGGATAAAACTGATCATTTTACAAAACAAAACACGACTATTTGTTGAACATATCCATTACGCCTTTAAATAGACCATGTACAACAAATGATACAGAGAGGAAGTTTATCGCTATGACGGAGATATCGCAAACACGTTATAAACGCAACAGTTAATTATTATCAGCTAGTGCATAACGTGTTCCGTATAATTTTTGCTACCTTGTTACATTTTCTTATCGTGTTTCGTTTTCCGAGTCTCGAAGCCGTGAATTCCAAGTATCTCAGTATATATTTCTATGTTTCATGTTAAAAAAATGCCAAACACATTTAAATGCAGCCCGTTGAAAAATAGGTTCATATGGTCGTTCGCTGTTTACCTGTTGAAACAGCGCCACTCCTCTGGCGTCCTGACTCGCACACAAGCACATAACTCAATATAAACATAGAACGTACAATAAACGTATTCGTTTGGATATGTAAACGCTGCCGTTCTATTGTGTAATGATACATTTTGTCGAATGACAAGTTGCCGATATTTACTTGGTCGTAATAACGATAATAAATGTTGGCTTTCAATCTTCCAACGGACCAATGTCGCGAGTTATTACACGGCAAACGTTTCTTTACTTTCTTTTTAATATATACTCAAGTAGAAATTGCATGTAAAAAGAACAAACAGTACTATGCAAATGATATATCTTTAATGAATGAAATACATTGTGCAGCTCATTAAAATCCATTTACACAATTGTTTCCGAGTAAGAGTTTTCCATTGTTCAGTGAATCGCACATTCGTGATGCCAAGAGTTACTATAACAACGGTCGACGAATGGATCACGAAGGGAAAGAGATAAAATGGACAAGAAAAGGAATTGCATCGGGCCCAAGGCACGAGCACTGCCAGCCTTAATGCCAATTAGTGCCATTCTGCCAGCAACGGTCAACCCATCTCTCTCTCCCCTTCTCTCGGCCACTTCCTCGTCAATCCAACATTTTTTTGCCAGGAGGGTTATGCGGTCAGCATTTTGCAGTTAATTACGCAATACATTCAGCAACGGAAGGACCGTATCACCTATTATAATTAATATCATTAATTACGACATATCTAGACTCTTAAAAAAACACACACACACACACACACACACACAAATTTATTGCTTCTTCATTCGTATCGCTTTTTAAAAATAAACATTTCCAACTGCGTGATAAACTGACAGCTGCAACAATTTCATTTAAAGACCTGCTTTCGTCGGTAATTGAATCTAGTCGAGCATTGCTTCAACTCAACTGTGCAACGCAGCTCCGAGAAACAATATCGGGTCGTTCTCTCACTTTTTAGAAACTAAATGATGGTAACTACTTAAATGCGATTCGTAGCTACTGGCGAATTTCATCTATGCGAAAATAACACGTTACGGTATACGGATCTATTGAAGGTATATATAAATGTTCATGCGAACGGAACTTTTATCCGTCTGGCCGGGCAAAGGCAGGGGTGAAAGAAGGAGAAAGAGAGTCAAGTCGGCTTCACGGATAGCGGCAAAGAGCGATCTAAACGTGCGACTAACGATCCGTGAAAATCGAGAACCGCGCTCGATTCTCGAGTTTTGCGAGATCGATCGAGCGTTTCCCTCACCGCTCTCGTTGTGGTTCGGTTCTTCTTCGCTGCTTGCTTGTTGATTTTTGCGGTTCGTTTCAATGGCGAAATGCACATTTTCATTATAAAACAATGAAACATGTTGCCGGCACGAAACGAAACTTGTCATGGAACAAAGAAGCGTTTTAATAAACACATTTATTCTGCCGTAAAATAATCGTAACGGGAAATCATTGTTACATAATAATGTGAATAGAGTGATCTCTCCGGCTTTGATTAACGCCCGGGGATAGACGGAAAAATAATGTCTTATCTACCTCTGTAATATCATTTCTTAATTCTCCAGGCATGATGATGTTCGATTTTACGCCACGTCATATTAAAAACTTAGATATGACGCACTTGATACTTAATGCACTAGTTTAACATCTTTAGTCTTTGTGGTATGGTCACCATGGCTAGGAAAGTGTTTTTTGACGTTTCGGCTGTGACGACAACCCTCTTTAGAATATATTTTTAATTTGATTTGTTTTGGTTCCCGTATGAATTTGTGATATTGATGTCCTTCTGGTTGTATGATTTCTTCCTGCAATTCATTCTCCTTCGTGGATTCAGAAGAAAAATCGCTTTTGTGTTTCAATACCTAAATGTCATGCTTCTTTCTTTTTATCGGCCAGGGTAAGGTATATGTTTAAATGCTCCTGTCCTGACCATCAACACGAAGAAAGAAAAATACTTGTATATCGTGATGGAAAGACTTTGCTTTCCTAATCATTAATACCGAATAAATGTTCAAATTCATTGTACATTCAAATGAAATTTGATACGAGAAGATTATTATAAGGGCGACAGAGTCGAATAAAACTCTTGCATTAAGCTTCAACTGTGGAAAAAAGGGAGCCCCGAAGAATATAAAACTTCAAAAGCGTGAACAGCCGTTCCTTATCGCCTTCTACTGCACCAGAATGCAAAAGAGAGCCGTTAAATGTAATTTCAACGCCTTCGATTCACGCTGGGCGATTACGTCGCTCAATCCCCGTTTTTCGTGGAACTTAATTCACCATCCTGCTCTTCCGGCACGTCAGCGTAAAACAATACTCTGCCGAGGAAATTACCGCGGAAATTACCGCCTCGAATCGCCGAAGAAGGACTCGCATGCGAAAATGGAATAAAACGCGAAAGGGAGTCAGTGGCAGGAGTTGGGGAAACCCGCGGTAATTCGAGAGTTATTTAAACGAGAACACCAGCAGTCGGTGCGGTTCTCTCTTACTCTCCCTTTCTGTCTTTCCTTCTATCTCTCTCCATCTATCTCTTTAGGTTGAGACCAGGCGTACGCGGGATGCGTAAATAC
Source organism: Trichopria nigra (assembly GCA_030522945.1). Classification (NCBI taxonomy): domain Eukaryota; kingdom Metazoa; phylum Arthropoda; class Insecta; order Hymenoptera; family Diapriidae; genus Trichopria; species Trichopria nigra. Next base: position 20,578 of record JAPYZR010000604.1, on the reverse strand, counting down.
AATTGCGACGGGCACAATAGGTTATGTCCCAAGTGCTTAGCGACCCTCTTGACTAAGCCAAGAGCACCTAAAGGGGAGAAATAAAGGGGGAATGGGAAAGAGAGAACGAGGAAAATCAGGGACGCACCGAACCAAAGGGGGATAAATCCCTTTCTCTTCTGTCTCTTTCTGACTCGCTGTTAATCCGCATAAAACGGCACAGCGTATAATTCGACATGTGCGCTTCTGATGGCGAAACCGATTGCAATTTGGAATGTATCAAATTCAATTTACGTTGCGTTTTGAAACATTCATTTGTTACCGAATTGAGAGAGACACGAAGTTAAACCGCGAGGGGAGACAGCGCCCCGTTTCTCACTTCTCGCTCTCCTATAGTGGACCAATTTAGTCGGTGCCTATAGAATATAGACAGGTAATGCAGTACCGCACCCACCCCAACGCATTAAACCCAAATATCATCGGAAACGGTGAATATGCTAAAATCAATAGTTAATCGCGGGTTTACGTTCAACCGAAAAGATTGAATTACTCATCAATGAACAGTGTGTAAAGTATCAATGTGTAAAGTATCCTATCAGCTATAATGAAAATTTTACTCGTAGATAGGTTAGTATTGATTTGGTAATCAATCTTTGTTCGCTATTCATATCTTATTACTACTAGATAGTTCTGGCGTTTAGAAAAAGTTTATGCAATAATGGAATATGAAAGCTCCACAAGTGACAATCCCTTGTACGACACTGCACGCTGCCCTAAAAAAAAAACCTATAGTTGAAAAGTGGCTGCTGCTGCGCTTTACGTGACAAACGTTGCAAGACGAGCATTACCCCCATCGCGCAGTATTTCATCATTTATTTCATTGAGCTTTCTGCTTTAAATAACGAAGCCCCTATATATAATATCGAGACTATACGGCCCCTTCTCCGTTCTGATGGGTAATACAGTACGTATCCACAGGGTCGTTTCCGGCCATTGTTGTGCCGCCGGAGGATTATTTCGGCGGGAAAAGGGATTTCGACGCAGCCGTTCATTCCGTTTAGTTAGGACAGTCCCTCAGCTTATTGGCCCAGCACCTGCCATTGAGCGGGCTTAATTCTTTGTCCCCTCGCCCCTGTGTTCCCGCTGATCGCCGCTTAAACCAACGTAGAGGAATACTTCTCAGAAGTCACGGAATTTCCTACCTTTTCATTTTTTTTTTTTTTTTTTTCTCAGCCGATCTCGCACTTCAACCGCCGAATTTCACAAGTTGGGAGGGGGAGGGGGTAATACGGAACGTTGACTTTTTTAGGGGTTAAAAGATCCTCGCAAAATTGCAATTCTAGGGCGTCTCCTCAGTGAACGACCGGCTGATCGAGTTTTCCCGGATTGATGATTAATGCTCCGGAATAACGTACCAAAAGATTCTCTATCCGCTTAACGAGAAGCTGGATTTTTCTAAAGCTCCGCTCCAAATCCTCTGCTGGAGCTTAAGGTATCTGATTTTTCTACGGCGGATACTAAAATTCTGTCACAATAACAAAACAGAACATTAAATAACAAGTTAGCGAAGTTAGGAATCGATTACATTTTATGTTAGCACTTTTGTGTTTACTGCTTTTCGATTATCTCGACTGTCGCATCCAATATCTTTCTTTACGTTCCTCGGGATCGTGAGTGAATATGAGGTAAGACGAGACGTAAAAAGGAAAAGTACGGACTTAACCAAAGAACCAGAGCTTGGGAGTTTTTTCAGCTGTGCATATTTGATGTATGTGTTTAAACAGTGTGCGCGCATACACACATATCCCGTGCTGGCGGTCTAAACACGCCGATGAAAAGTATCAATATTTGCAAGATCGGGGTCCTGTACAAACTTGCCTACACGCAGGTAATAGGTACCTAATGTCATTGGCGCGCCTGCTTAGCACAATAGATGTGTGTGTATTCGTCTATATATATATATGTACCGCATGCGTCACTCAATGGATTTTTTGTTCGCCTTCGGGCGATGTTCATACCATGTCCCGTACTTTCTGATGAATTGATAATGCTATTGAAATCTTTTAATCCCGAATTATATACTGAATGAGAAATGTCAACACGGATTGCACAATACATACCGAAAACTGAACACATTTCGTGTACGTGTTATTTCACCAAACGAAAGCTTATATTAAAAGATCATTTTGTATTCGTCAGGTCAAACGATGCATAGAACATATTTATAGAGTTTATAAAAATATGCTTCCACATATGCTTTTATATATGGACTTAATTTACACCCACTTTATTTGCGGTATAATCATTCTCTTCCGTGTATTTTCCGTAAAATTCGAAAAATCTAAATTCAAATTGCCTTTTATCTCGACGAATATTTTTAATTCTCTTAAGGGGTGAACAATTCATGCTCTGCATTTAGTAATGTGATAAAGATCGAGGAATATTTCACTTATTTTCAGATCATATCAGGTAGCCGTTTTTATCAGGCTATATAGGGCAATTATATCCCTATTATAGGTTTCCTTCTCCATTTCATTCCCTCGTTTTTCTCCTTCCTTCTCATTCTCGTTCACAGCACACGCCCGTCGTAGGTTTCTTCCGATCTCTCTCGACCCTCATTGTCATCAACCCTAAGTAAGAGCAAAGATTCCCCTCCACGCGTCGATTGCTGCACGCCACCAACATTCGACCCCTCGATTGCACACCCCTTTAGCGACTCTCCACGTGCTACAACATCACCACGCCACATCCGTCGTAACACGTATTTAAGTCCCCGAGTGGAAATGGTATGGCCGTCTACATTATTATTACCATAATCATTATTTGTACGTCGATGGGCTTTCAGCAAAGTTGACTACATTGGTCTCCCTATTTTTTTCCCCGCTCTATTGTCCCTCCCATTCGACGACTAAAGGGTGTTCGCCCAGATACGTGTGCTAGTTTATAAGTGCAATCATATTCGTACACAATTTCAAGGGCTTGTGCAATTGAAGTTAAATGAATTTATTTGTCCGTCGAGATTCACAAATGTCCCTGCGATCCTGTCAAGTTTCAAATTCCTTTCTTTGTACTTCTTCAATTTTTATAGAATAAAAAACAAAATTCGAATTTTCTTTAATCTGTATCTTCGCCTTCCTGCGTCGTTGTCACTTGTATGACGCAGCCGCCCCTTGATATCTACAAATCGCCCTTTTGCACGAAAATTGCTTTTGCGTAAGCGATCTTGCAAAAAGGGGTATTTACTGCATCCAAGGAAAGATTGCAGAATAACAGCGAAGGATCGATCCATTCAATTATTGCGATGAAACATAGCACTTTAATTGGACTGTATTTGAAAAGTCGACATTTGACGAGAGGGGAATTGGTATTGTCCAAAAACGGTCAATATCTAAATATAATAAGAAGGCTTAAAAAGATGCCACACCATCCAATAAGTTCGTCATGCACCAATTGGCAACTCGGGTCTCTATACTTCCTAATTTTTAAAATCGTACCCACGAGCGTGGCTTTTCTTTCAGCTGTATTTGCATACGACCGAATATTCCAAGAGGGGTAATTCCCCATTCCAAATTGCACGAGATGAAGCGATCCTTGTTATTCATCGCGATATGCGAGGATCTTCGTATATCTCGATGCTACCGAGTGTTACCTTCCGTGCTGAAGCTCGAGGGACCCGACGACGACACGTGCGCAAAGCGTTTTCAGGCACAGACACGTGCCCCGACAAGCACTCCAGCGTGTGTACGAGCCAACGCTCACACGCGGATAGAGATTTAGATGGTTTATTAGAATCTGGGTCTTGTGTTACCCCAGCAATCCCGGAGGGTCTTGATTCGTATTAAGCTTCCCGAAGTTGTTTACACTTTCTAATCACGAGCGGGCCGACGTGCTCCACGAGAAATAATAGTTTTTAAATAATGCAAAGCAGATATTTGATCAGTTCAGTCGCGGCTCCTCCTCAGGGACCATGAATAGTTAAATCTTGTCGGTGATGAAAACAGCTGTAAAGTACATAGAAAGTTGGGTTGCTCTTTTCGCCGCCGTCGTCGCCAATCCAGTGTCGTCGGTCCATTAAACGCCGAGGACAATTAAAAGTCCACGTATCGCAAAACTCCCAGGAATTCGAAATTAATTTAGAAAGTAATCGTCTCAGCTCAGCAATCTAATCGGTCGTGAAAAGCGATTCATTCGACGTAAACCAAGAATTCCCTCTTACCCGCAGCAACGTCACTGACTGAGAAATATTTCCCTCGTCGATTTGAGGTCCACGGTCTTGGCATGTTTCCTTCTCAATGGACCAATTTAAGCGAAAAGCAATGGGGTCCGAAATGTACGCAGATGCGATACGACCATTTATACGTGTATCGCGCGTGCGCGCTCTTGCTTCGGTCGATGTGTATGTACGGTTTTGCGGGACGTGCATATAGTCGCGGTGACACTCGGGGGGGTTCTCGGAGCGAGCTTACTATATAGAGGTCGCGTCCACTTCCCAGCTGAGATTGAGTTACGGGCGAATCAAATATTTCATGGCGGGCGGGCCCGCATGTAGCGAAGCGTACGGCGACAACGGCGTGACAGATGTTGCCTTATTCCCAGCTGAATATCGTTTTCCCTTCAAAGATCGACGCTCGTTGTGAAAACTCGTGGCGTTATTACCGAAAAGGAGATATAACTCTCGTGACGAATACTCAATTTAGCAGCCCCCGAGATTTGCGATGCAATTCGAAAAATGCGTAATTGGATTGTTTAGCAGATGTGCTCGTCACAACTTGGCCTAAAGCATGAACAGCGCGATTGTTACGTTGTAACAATATTACATTTGGAAGATTTGATACATTTAATTTTTTTCTCTTTTATCGCGTTTCAAAATACGCTTATGGGCGCACTCTAAATTCCTGAGGGGTTGAAGTGCTTTTTAACGCAATAACGACATTACGTGACTTTGGTAAAAGCTAAAATTACGTGGACAGTAATCAGTTCATCGTCGCTCATCATACCGTCTTCCATTTCATCATTACGTTTCATTATGTCGTATTCCATTTCATCCTCTGGACACTTCAACTTCCAGGACATTTCTCGTCGTCCATCATCTGGACACTTCATGCTTTGGAACACGTGGGGTAAAGAGAACCAGCGTGAGGTCCGCATCTTGTCTTCCATATGGATCTTCGGAAAAAAATTAGCCTGACCCAAACTGTCGCGGTAACTGCGGGCCTTCATACTTTTACTGTTGATCATTTCTCCAACATTGTTCTATACGCTTAATCTCTTGAGGAACTTTAAAGGTTTGTTATTAAGATAAACAAATTTTCTTTATTATATGAACCGTTATAGATCATTTATTTGGAACATCAACATGGCCATGATCCATGAACATCAACATGATCAAACTTTGTTTGTCGGAAAATTCTGTACATTTGCATTTAGAATGTACAATAACAAATTCGAAATTACTTACCGTTTTGTTCGAGTTCGTAGAACGGGAACTCTGAGAAGAAAAGTTTCTTTGGCGTAAACAAATAGATTTCTAGCAGAACCTCCCAAATTTAGACTAAATCAATGACGCAGAGAACTTAGGAAGATGATGTATATATATCTATTGTATACGTATATCGCGTATAAAAGATTGGGTGAAAAACCGCGAGGGAAATTAATGATCCGGTTTTCGCGACAAGTGTCGGTGGCGAAAATGCGCAAAGTGAAAATAAAAAATGTCCCGCTTGTCCGCGTCAAAGGCCAAGAGCGCCGCGAATCTCGGAAACTCGAAACCCGAGATATCGATTCATCACCCGGCGAATTAGCGCGAACAAACGCCCGTATATCCACATCAACGCGAACGCTCCCTGTAGCAATTTCGTAATTGCCGCGTTCGTGCCGAGTAGCGTCGAACATCGCGCACCCGTAATAATTTAATACATTTAGGTAACGTTTCGGTACAAGCTTATGCGCTTGTTCCAAATGTAGTTTAGGGTTGTTACGTATGTCGAATCACGATATATATTTTATAGATGATATGTCGTTCCGTTTACTGTTGTACTGCCTGCTTTCTTCTATACCATAAAAAATAAAATTACAAAATGAAGTTCGATTTATAAAATACAACGAACTCTTCGTTGTTTTTTTTTTTTTTTTAAATACTGTAATATTATATTAATTATAAATGCGTTTGTTCATTATATTAAACGAAAATTTCTGCTGTACATATTTTATTTTAGCAACTTATGTAATGTTCATTATGGCCGCCGTATGTTAATTAATGAATAACCTCATCATCGCATTTTACGAATTTATACTGCAAGTACGCATTAATACAAATTTGTAATCTTCGCAAATAATGAGTCATGTTTTCAAAGCAATTCGTTATGTGTAATTAAAATTATTTTACGAATATATTATATTATGTGAGTATTGTGTACGTTGCCAGTAAAAAATAAAAGCAAATTACATTACTATTTAAAAATGATGCATGGCTTATATTATATATTCTTATCGTATCCCCTTGCAATTATATTATAAGGAATGATTGAAGAAGTGAGCAGTCGTCGTTAAATACTTAACCTCAAAAGTAAAATTTAATTCGTATATTTGAACTGAAACAATTAATATCCAAATCGATAAATTTGACAAGTGAAAATGTTTCATTTTTGACTCGTATACATTACGTCAAATAAAACAATAGACTATTATAGTCGAGCGTAATATTAAAGTTTATTTTGATGAATATGGACTATTATTATAATGAAGTTGCAATTGCAAAATTTCATGACCTCTCTTTTGAATAATATATATATATATATATAACAAGTATTAGGATACGATCGGCTGACAAGATATTACAAATTATTATATATAACAAAAGAGCTTTAACAATAAAAAAATACAAATAACTTCGTATGATGATTTTGCTTGTTCAAATCTAATATTAATGGTTTCATTTGATTTTTTTATACAGAAATTCTCTATTTCTCTTCTTTTATAAAAATTCTTCTCAGTTGCTAAAATTTTAACATTTTCATAGTCAAAATTGTTTGATATGTTTATACGATGCAAAGTGAGTCCTGTGTATTTATTTTCTGGTCCAAATATATTTTTTAGATGTTCTTGTAGTCTATTTTGTAATAGTCTATTATATCTGTTATATTATTGTAATACTGACTATTACAGAGAAATAATCGTAATGTAAAATTAATGACGTTTTGAAAACATAATAAACTGATAAATGCAATTACATTGATTGGTGTTAAAATTCATATCAAATAAGATAAGTAATATAAAAACATTCCATTTTATCCAATCAACTACCAAATATATATTTAATTATGCAGAGATACAGGTATATATAAGAAGCAATTAACCTAAATGAAAACTGACAATAAAAAAATACAAGTGCATATACTGCTAAGAAAGTAGCGAAAGCAAAATAAAATCAATTGATTGCTAATTCAAGATTCTGTCAAGACATACATGTACAAAGATAATAAACAGGATGTTGGATCTTATATACTTATAACGATCGATAATAGAATTTAAATTAATTAACACCTATTAGTAGCTCTGAAGTAATTAATCACTCTTTAATCGTGAGATAATTCTCTATAAAAACATAATTTGTAAACCATGTAGCTATTTCATTCATTGTTGTCATTGTGACTGTATTTAAAATTATACAAGCTATTTGGATTCATATTTGAAAACTTTCAATTAAGAAGCATATTATTGTTAAGAGTTTATTCGGACAGTTAATTTTCTCAGGAATTAATTAATAACAAAGCAGCTTTGAGATTTGTACGTAAACATATTGCCACAACTATCATTATCGTATCATAAAATTTCACGTGATCAAGTAATCAATATTGTTGTTTGACGGAATATTCCAAAATGTTTTCTTTTAAATGTATTTTAATATATAACGACATTATAAGTATAATGCAAATACCATTTGTCATTGCATTTCCATTATTTTGATAGAGTTTCATCATACTATATTGTTGGTAATTTGATTATTATTATTATCATAAAACGTTTATAATTGTGCAATATTATTTATTACAACCCTTCAAGTTAATGTTTAAAACACGTCAATCTATAAAATAACAACAAATTGAATAATACAATTTTATATTCATGCAGTAACCGATAATTTTTAATTCATCTTCTTCTGAAATTGACATTCTATATCGGTTCTCTCGATACTTTCAACTCGAAAAACTGTCAATTGAAAATTATTGATGCAATTTTAAAAACAATGGCCGTATATTGAATCAACAATGGAAAACTCCAATATACAAAATGTTTTATTTTTAGATTCATAAATGTTTGACGATTGCCTTTGTTGCCTTTTAATCGCTTATTTTAAATATTTGAAACGAATAAAGGAATGTTTATATCTCAATGAATGTGCAAATGGCGAAACAAAGAAATCGAACGCTTGACAATGCTGTTGTTTAAAGTTCGTTAAATATTTTTATGTCAATAAAAGAGTTTTTACTTTCACGTACATACGTACAACTTCTTCAGGAATGCCATTGATCCAACATAAAGCGACTTTGTCTCTTAATAGATATAATAATTTAATTACACTTTGTTTGCTTCAAATAATTATTCTCGTTTACTTTCCTCTTTATTGATAAATGCCTCGAAATTCACATTTTGAACGTTTATCTTGTAATAAAAAAAAAACTTTTTAAGAGTATTAATTCATTTTTAATGGTTTTTTACTCCTTTCTACAAATAGACTCCAAAATAGGGTTATTAGAAAAATGGAGCAGACCTCATAATGGAGTAAATACAAAACAAATTGTATTTATAACAAAAATAAACATTTCAGTTTGAATATATTCTTACACGATACAGAATTAAGAAATCACTCAAATAGTACCGAATCGTTGCTTTATTGTCTTTGGCTGATGCCAAGAAAATTTGACTCATTTTTAATTGCAATTCGGAGACTTTTTTTTTTGTGAAGCTCCAGAAAGCGAGTCTACGTGTCCTTACGTCAAATCAGTTTATTTATATAGTTTAAAGTACATTGCGTTCAAATATACGAACGTAAAGGAGAAAACAAAAAAAAAAACAAGTGCAGTTTTGCTACAAATCCGCGAACGCGGACGAAAGAAAAGGTAAGAGCGAGATGGAGCATCAGCAGCGCAGCAGCTCGAACATGAACGATATAGAAGGAAATAGGGTGAGAGAGAGAGAGAGAGAAAAGGGGAATTCAGGGGAGAGAAGCACCAGCATCCTCGGCTCTATAAACGGCGCTTTTAATCGTGCATTCGCAGAAAACGCCGCGCTCAGCTTACCGCCGTTCGCGCGTCGCTCGTTTAGTCAGCCATTACCTATTATGTAGGTAGCCCCCTGTTCGCCACCCCCCTTGCCCCTGTTCCCCCCCTTGCGGCTGTCGGTGCGCACCGCGACACGTATCGATGTACACAAGTATCCACTTACCGGATGCCTAGCAGCTGCAGCCGCTGCGACGGCGGCCGCATTGATTCCGGGATTCTGGTACATTTGGCCGAGAAAAACGACCGGAGATCCGTAACCTCGAAATCCCACTCTTTCCGTAACACCGTCCGAAATACCGACGCCTCGTCCTTGTCGTCGTGATCTTTGCCGCTTCGTTGTTCGCCGATCGATCGATTGTCGATAAAACAGCCTTCAACGACTCGTCATCGCACGGTAGCGCACTCCCGGTTTTTCGCGGCGACGTTCATCGCCATAGACTTGATGGATGTTCTCTCCTTTCGCCCTCCTATATATACCCTAAATATATATATGTACTATTGGCGCGATTTCCCTTTTCGTACACGTTTCCGTCGGTAAAACAGCTAGCGGTCGGAAAGCGTTACCGGCTGAGTTCCGCGCACACACACACACGCGCGCGTGGTGCGAGAGAGAAGAATAGAGACGCGCCTCGACGCAGAAGAAGGTCTTCTCGTCGTACCACCCTCGGGAGGTAAAATCGCTCTCACGTGAACTGAACACTGCTGCTGGGCGCCAGGAGCATTCCGCACCGGCGGGAAGCGTATAAACTCACACGCGCACTAGTTTTTGGAACTCGCACTCGTCACGCGCGTGTCACTCTCTCTTCTATATACTTTTATACATTCATAGGCGGAACAAAAATTTTGGCGGGAGCGCGAATTGGCGTCATATGAATGAATTTTAAGTAAAATTTCGCCGAAAAAGAAGCAGCGGCACACGGCTAAATCCTCGGAGAGACTGCTGTTATAACGTACCTCTCGCAACGAAAGCCAAGGAAAGACTGACTGGCGGAGTGTGCGGCGGTGGTGCGGTGGCCGGCGCCGTCGGCGAGGAGGAGCGGAGCGGAGAACCCGAGTTCCCCCACGTTCCCGCCCCACTATATACGTGACCAACTTCCCCGCAGCTTGGCATTTCTATCTCTCTGTCTCTCTCTCGCTCGAATTCGTTATACCGCGAAAACAGGAGATGAAGAATATATATATATATATACGTGAGACAAGGATGCATTGCGAGAAAGAGATCCGTCACTTTTCGTTTTCGAGCGTATATACATATAGCTGACAGGTAAATAAACCTAGTTTTACGGGATTATTTGCATTTTTGTAATAAATATTGGTTCTATATAATTATTTACTTAGGGTCGACGATTTTTATCGCAGTGCTCTTGCGGGTGTTTGATTTCCGATGTTTGCACTATATCTCGCAGTGAAATTAAAGGATTATGTCACTTATTTACTATACTTGGGTTCGAGAATTCCTTAATTTGGGGCGTAAAGGCGAAAGACCGACTTTGGATTTGATCGCAAGGTTTTTGGAACACATGTATCAGGATGCGTGTATAAAAGATGGAAATCCACGCATATGTGTTGGTTTCTAGAAAATCGTTTAATATATAACCTACTACTATAGAAAGTTCTCGAGACTTTATTATACACACTATACTGTTGGTTTTGATCGTTTTCATTTTGTAGACAGTTTATATATACAAGTTAACGATAAAAGTTTCGCCAAACAAAAAAGACACACTTTTAGATTGTCATGTATTTCTTGTAACTTTCTATATGGAGGTTTTCCAAAACAGTTTTTTAAATTTCGAACGTGCAGTTCGAAATTCTCGCGATTGTTTCGATTTTTAAAAATATTTGCAATAAACAATGTTTTTTAGGTTATCTTTAATTCATCGAATGAATTTCAAGTTATATGTTTACATTCACACCGGATACACCTGTCAAATACACATGTGTGTGTTTTTATACGACTGCATGCAGTGAAATAATGTTTCGAATATTTCCTCGATTGAATGAAAATGGTTGAAAGTGATCGAGTTGTCGAATGAGGAGTTTGTAATGCGAATTACTTCATTTGTAAGTATATCGATGATCTGATGAGGAATAAAATCCCTTTAATCGTACTAGTATATATTTTTTATTAACATAATGGTATGTCCAATTATTGTACGGTGTACAATTATTGCTGGTTTATAGAAGATGCGGTACTTAGAGTAAAATAGCACAGGTCCACAAAAACTTTACTTTTTTTACTTTACTTTACTTTACTTACGTATATATAGGAATAATGTGGTCTCAATCCCAGAACAATACAAACTTTTTTATGAGCCTTTCGAGTAAGCATTTTAGTAGAGGATTTTAAAAAGAAAGAGAAAAAAAAAAATAGTGTTTACAATTTTAAAGAGCCAAAAATACTTGATGCATTTTAAGACAAACAGCAAAGAAAACCTATCAATTTGTATTTATGCAATTATATTACGCATTAAAAATACAATTATTAATTTTTGAAACATTTCGACGAGTAAAAAATTATTTGGCAGTTGTCGAATGTTAAACTTTTAAATTTTTACCTGTCACACGTACAACTTTCATATTGTTTATTACCAAAACAACAAAAATGAGAAAAATTATAAAAGCAAGAATAACCCAGGAATTCCAAAAATACTTTGTTTATGTAAATGGGTTACTTGCATAAACTCAGAAAAACTATTCCAAACAGTCGCTACTGACGTATCCTTAAACGTTTTATATATGATAAATCATTTCGTTCCTGGTCTTTTTTCTTTTTTTTTTCAAAGAATATATATATATATATATACACCAGTATCCGCAATTCCTATACAAACAAAATCATAATCTTCAGGGTACGCTCGTAAAAATTTATGGCCCGGAAAAAATGTTTCCGAGTTGAAAAGCTTTAGCAAATTTTCAGGCACCCGCGTTTACGTTTTTCAGATGATCATCATGATGGTCGTTTGTCAATTCTTAGTTCCGGTAACTTTGCGTTATTTTCAGAATTATTTTTCCATTTTATTTCTCGGTCGACTTTATCTTTAGATGTAATATGTCAAACACAAAAATTTTTTTTTTTCGTACCTGTATATTTATTATTTTATTACGATGCAAGATTTTTTTTTATAACGTGCCATTATATATGGAATATAGAAAATACGCTAATTATAATTCGTTGAAATTTGACAAATATATTTCAGTTTTGCGAGTTTCTCGTATAAATTAACAAAAAAAAAAAAAAAAATACGTTACATTTTGTATTACGGGCGAAAAAGTAGTCATTATAGTATAGAAGCGAGTCTTGATTTATGGAATAATTTTTACGCTTGCAGTCATGTTGGTTGCATATATTTATATGAAAACTCGATAATTTCTCACTCGTCGGAAAATGCCGACTTTGCGCTCTCCTTGCAAAATTGACTTTTTTCTTACATTTCGAAATGAGGTTACGAATATATTAAATATTACAGTTTAAAATAAGAAAACAACACGTACAAATATGATTATCGACTTTATCGATTAACGATTTGTGTATATTAATATTTATTTATATATCGTCCGCACTTTTTTAAGTACACACTTTGCGGATGTCGTACATTTCCAGCATATAATTGCATACTTTTACGTTGTAGTTATGAATGCTATTACACAATCAAAAGCAGATTCTTACAACATAATTTTCCATAAACACCCAATGTTTACAAAACTAAAGTTAACGGTGCATCACAATATACGCCCGCGCATTTAACCCGCATGACGTGCGACATACATATACACCGCGCGTAACCGTACGCCAAGCGCGTAACACGCGGCGGTTATCGTTATCTGGCATCTGAAATTGCTCTCATCGACCGTAATTAGACCTCGGACGTTCCAAAGACGTCGAAAAGTTATCAAAGTATACAAGCATCGTCTACTTAAATGCATCAAAAAGTCAAATTTCGCGCGCACCGCGACCGCGGAGAATCCCGAAAATCCGGCCGGCCGAGTCGACGCGCTTAATTGAATGGAAATCCTCGTTTCTCGAATTAACTCGTCGAAAATTGCGGAGCCGCTTCTTTTCGCGTAATTCGCAAAGATCGCCGGCGCGGGAGCGAGCGGTGCGTGTCGAGGCGTTCGTGCGTTTAATAAGCACGTCGGAGCGTTTGTCCGTGCATGCGTCACGCGACACCGTGGATCGCTCGCTCGTCGAGTAGTCAATGACACGCGGTAGGCAAGCATGAATTATATGCGTGACACACATGCACGCTTGCGCGCACACAAGTATATACATAAGCGCGAAACTCGCGGCGAACCTAAACTCTCCGCGAAATATGCGACAATCGTTGGAAAAAATGTATTTGGAATGCGCGTCATTAGCGGGCATTTCGTAGTCTTCGATAAAAGAACGTTGGTCATTTTGTTTATGAGATTTATCGCCCCCTTTCCGGCAATTACGACGATTCGAGAGGCTCGTTTAAACAATTACTTATCCGTCGTTGACCAAGTTTCGCATGATGAAGGAAAGATGTTTTTTTTTTTAATTGAATACGCGCTTTATATCTATATATTATAACGTTGGAATTATGTATATTATACGGCTACTAGCGTTTCTATTTGGAACGCGCCTTTTTTCTCGTTAGTGCCGATGTAAAACGTTCGACGGAAAGTAATTGTTAGCAGTTTAATAATGTTTTTTTCTTTTTTTTACTTCTGATAATTAGCAACATTTTAGAATTTATTTAATCCAATCAAATGCTTCGGCTAATGTAATTAAAAGCAAAGTATATCATTCAATTTTCATGTTAGGCAAATAAAATATTTATCGCAATGTACGATTTGCGCAACTTTTATACATTCAGTACATTTGTTACGCATTAAAATGCGCTCCGCTCTCTTGAGCGGTTGCGATTGGCATTTATATTTTTTAATTGGCTTTCAGCTCAAGAAGTAACGCAAGAAGCGGTGAATCCGATCATCCTCATCGCACATTACCATCTTCAATACGACATCAAAAACCAAATTTCCAACAGATGCTGATTTCTACCATTGAATCTCGCCATAAAATAACGACATCAAAAACATACTATATAAAAAACAAACTAAACATCTCGTATCCAGAAGCTAGACTTAATCATCTTCAAGGTAAGTACTAAACAATGCGAACGATACTAAACTTGTCTCTTGAGGTTTTTGAAAAACTATTTTATTAACGGTTTCATCTCGTAAAAAAAAGAAGAATTTTGAGATATAATTCGCTCCAGGGCTTTGCTCGCAATTTTTATCTCGCGAATTACTCCAAACTCGACGAACGGAACAATTTTCTCACAGTCGAGATATCGGAAATTCCCTCTACTTCATGTCTCCGAGATTTTCATTCTCATAAAGAAAAAAAGAAAAGAAAGAAAGGAGGTTACTTTTTGATCGACAAGCAATTGCCGCCAGTTGCAGTATATCTTTGTTTTTATGTACTTCTGCTTTTATTTTTTAAGAAGTGCAACCCACGCGTATAGCCGTTAAAATCTCCGATTGCACCGAAAGTTTTTTTTTAACTCGTCAACTTCCTTTTGTTCTGTCTTGCGAGATATTCCATATCTCTCCGAGATGGTGGAAATTTTGGAAAATGCCAAGGGGGCGTAGAGGACGAGGAAGGGAACGCTCAGTCGTTCAAATGCGGAACGACGTGACGGGTATACACGAGTATTAGCCTCGCTCGGTCGGCCGCTCGGTGTGCAAACAAGTCGACAGTTTTCCGCAAAATGGCCGGCTCTGAACTGACACGGATGTTCGCATAAACTCGTCGTCTCCGTTCCTCATCCGATAACGCCATCACCTCTCCTCTCCCTCATTCGGTATTCACGTCATCCTTCTCCCTTCCGTCCTTACGCAATGTATCTCCCCGTCTTCGTCGCGTGTTCGTGATTTTCCTCGCTCCCGCAAATATGGCGCCTCCGCCTATTTTACCAACCCTTCGGACAGAACGGCGAAAGAGACGGAAAATGATTCAGGCGGTATCGGCGAAAGAGAGAAAAACTGTCGTACAAAATGAAAGGGAAAAAGGGAGCCGTACGACGAGGATTCCCGTGTGGGTGCAACGAATACCCGCGTATGCATTCGCGTTACAAGAGTGTGCTCGAGAACGCGCGCGAGTATGCGTGTGCCATACGCGAAAGACAAGTTTAATGTGTACGTGAAGCGAAGCGGGTGGCAGCGACGCCACCCTGTGTCGATAAGGGGTGGCCCTGTGTGAATATCGTGCTGCACACAGTCCCAAGCAGTTTCCTACTTGATTGCCGCTATCGTTCGCAGTTCACCCGAGAGCGAGTCCGCGCGGACTCACCGGGACGTTCCACCAGTAGCGATGCCGACTTCGAGGCCTTGGCCAATGGTAGCCGCGGCCTTCCCACTCGAGGCACGATCGCCCAACGGGTCGCTTGCGCAGCCGAGTTGTTACGGTCTACCGACGAATGGTAGCCCGTTTTCAAGCGTAGCTCGTGACAGCCGCTCGTTCAGTCCGCGCGGACTGAATATACACGAAGAGAGCGCCCCATGGAATGAAGGTGCTATACGAAGCCGCAGCGAAACATGAAAAATAGGGGGGCTACACGGGGAAAAACACTGGCCGACGTTGAAACGACGGAGGAGGCGACGAGGAGGGAATGGGATGTACACGACGGGGAAGGACGGAAGGATAAGTGCGGAAGAGAGCAAGAGAGAGCAAGAGCAACTGAATATAAATAAATACAGATGGAATTAGGAATAGCGGAAGGAAGAAAGGGATATATTGACAAGTACGGAAAATGTCCGAAAGAGAAAATATAAAGAAAGGCGCGGTACGAATACGAAAAAGTCATAAAGCAAGCATGACAAGAAAATGGGAAACGATGTAGTGCAAGAAAATGATAAGGGAAAGAAAATAGAACGACCGAAAGTGCGGATAAACAGTGGAGGACGAACGTGCGGGAGAAAACACGGCAGAAAATGTTGTGAAAGAAGAACTAATGGCAGAGGAGCATAAGTAAATGCAGAAGGAAATATCGAATAGAGTAGGTATCGATGGAAACAAAGAAAACGTGGACAAATGGTCTAAAGGGCAGTAGAATTGCATTGTGTACATTCAAGTTGAGTAAGATAAGAATGCAATGAAACGAACGAAAAGTTGTAGATATAAACGTAAGAGAATAAAGGACTTGGAGATATCAGCGATAACAATTCTACGAATTTCAGTGAAATAAACATCAAAATCTAAGAAATACATTTTATAAAAAATCCGAGGGCAGTATAATCAGAAGCTGCAAGTATACGATTGTTAAGAAAATACACACAATTGTAAAAAGGGTAAAATTCATTTATAATAAATACTTATTATTAAAGATGAGTATAATAATTATTTGGACCTAGTGTTCTTGGAATGATAAATACGCAAAGAATACACGATTCCATCTGAAATAATCGGAATATTGCGTATATAAAAGAAAAATAAATATGAAAGATCGGAGAAGTAAAAAGAATAAGGGAACTCTAAGATTAAGTAGATGAATCTGTACAGAGGCAAAGAGACAATAGTGGAAGAAAAATACTACACACATTAAAAAGAGGACATACCGCGAGTGCGGAAAGGAAACGATTCTGGACAAGGAAGAGACTGAGGGAAGGGGGGGGGGGGTATAATAAGATGAATCTTAAATCTAGAAAACATGATGGCAGGCGAGAGGGATGAGAATGTAAAATAACCTAACGAAACGTCGATCCTATTACCTGAAGTCTCCGACCCTTGCGTGGTTCTCTTTCGTCTTACAAATGCACGCACACTTTTGTCTACATACACCTGAATGCGTGTGTTGGCCAGCCCTTAATCCACGAGGATTAGAATAGCATAGTGTTATGCTTCGTTGAATGTGTACTTGCCTGTGTGTAAAATAGGTGTATGTATATAGATATATATAGTTTTTCTAAGTGTACCAGCGTGTACGCTTGTATATATTCCCCTACAATATGACGTGTGGGGTCAAATTGCTAGCATAAACCTACAGGAGGGGCGTCGACACCCATGAAAATTCCAACGATGAATATGGGATGTACGTTTCATCGTTATGGGCAGTGCGGAGAACATGGACACGATCAAAAATACAAATTTGATCGTTCATGATTCTTTTTATTTGCGTATAAAAATATATTGCTTTCCACCTTTTCACGCATACTGCTTCAAGCGACTAAATCACATAAGCATATTTCATTTAAATACTTTACGCCGTTTTGCTTAATTAACTATTGTCCTGCCACTTTAATCCTCAACGTTTGGAATTATATTATAAATAACAATTATGTGACAAATGCGATAAACGCAAACACAACTGCCTTATTACCGGAGAATCAATATTTGTGTACAATGAAACGTTCTCGGAATTGGTGATGCGGAGAAATTGTAAAGTATTGATATAAGTAACAAGATAGTCTAACTCTATCTGTAGATTCAAGGTTTAAGACCCTGTGGTATATAGTATTGTTAGACGTATAACCCAACTATTATACTTTCAAGAACGGTTTCCCTATTACGATTCTGTTTTCTTTTTTCTTTTTTTTAAGAGGCTTATGTCATACGCAGTATTATCATAAAAAAAATAAAACTAATATGAATAAAGGGTGTGTTTGTACGTAAAAACGCAATATCGACATTGCAGGATGATTTCTAGGTCTGCATCTTGTTGATTCGATGTTTTTTTAAACGTAATCGTGATTTCCTTCGCTTTATCGCTCTTGTGTTTGGCCTTAATACGTATTATTGGATTTCTATTCGCCGCTTAAAAATGACGTTGCACGTAGGGTTTCTTTCAACCGAGTTGTAATTGTTGGTAATAAAGTGTAAGCCGGAATTGTTTGCGCATGACTTTTATTCATTAATGGGCGCCGATGATAGCGAGCGTTTGCTCGGTACGTATATGTATACATCATTACATACGCCAATATTCGCGCGAGTGAACCACATCATATCCTCTTCGGCCTAAGTGGCTCTCAAGCGCATACAGCCATACATTCACATGCACGACCCACACACGTTCACCCGAAGATTCTCAATGTTGGCACGTTTCTTGTTAATCAGCAAAAATGAACGGCGAACAGATAACCTATTACATAATTCGTATACTTGTATTAATGTAGGTACATTATCCTCGAATACGTACGTATCAAATGTAACGTCAGTGTTGCAGTCTTCTCATCTACGTAAAGGATGGAATGCTAAATATTTCAGACTATCCAGTGAGCATGTATAAGTTTTAAATCATTTTAAAACCATATATAGAATTATTTCTATATATTTTGCTTCTTGATATATTATTAAGACGATTCAAGTCGTACAATTCGAAGCATGTTGCTTTTATTTATCAATAGGAATGTAGATTGATCTCTTAGTAACGTTAAACGTACAAAGTATACGATTCTTTGCGCCATTATGTTTCGAAACTTCACATTCAATGAACTTTAGTTTGTCATACATGGATGTAATTTTGAAACAAAACGAATCGATTGCAAATGATGTTGATGCGTCCATCAATATTGTCCTAATTAATCGTTAGACAAGTGACTTTATGTACGTGTTGATCTTAATAATTGCTGGGCAGTATTGTCATCGAATCATTTCAGTTCTATTGGTATGTTGACTATATCAATCTCTGACATTCTTCGAAAAAGTTTATGTTGGAAGCATTTTTTCGTATCATGAACTTACATTAAATGTGATCGATTCACGGAGTTAAATCGATGTTAAATCGAGTTAATTTGATGAGCCTAAGAGAGAACCTTTTATGAACTATTTTTTATTTGTTTCAGCTTAAAAGGATGTTGGAGTTTCTAAACCGTACTAGAAGTTGTTGCAAAAAGTTATTGCGAATTCTTAGAACCTTTAAATCGCCACAGATTGACGTCATTAATCGATGGATATTTTTCCTAAATTTAATCATTTTTATGTGCAGCTAAGAAAAAATAATGTTTGATACCTCCTTTCATTTTATGTACTGCAAAAAGACGTAGAACAAATTTCTTAAACGAGTTCACCTCAAAATGCAGTATTTCATCCCAAACTTCGATGAGGGCCAAAGTAATAATCAATTTGATACATTAATATTTATTATCGAATAGAAATGCTATTATCCATGGATAATGTAAAACACTTCGGTATACTTGCAAGCCTAAACCATTAATTGGCTTTAATCGAAGAGATGCTACTTTTCGGCGTGCAATTACGTACTTACTAATTTTCGCCAGTGAACCGCATCGTATCCTCTCTCTACTAAGTGGTTCTCGAACCACTTAGTCTGGTGAATACATACCTACTTCGTCGGAAATGGCCAAGCAGTACCTACGCTCGGAGGAAATAAAGCACTCGACTCGACTTGACTCCGAGGCGTTAATGAAATAAGCGGCTGTGGTCTTAGCGTCGATCGTACTATATGTACAGCAGCCTTTCGACAGGGCGCAAAGGACCAAATGCGGCTTTGTTTATCGCGAACCTCGTAGTCTTGCCGTTTGCGATTTCTTCGTCTCACGCTGCCGCCGTCGCTCTTTCGGGCTGGTCTTTGTCTTATTTCTTGGTAGGGCGAGAAGGCACGGAGGTAATGTAGGAGAGTGTTGGCGAAGCTGTCGGTCGCGCTTGGTCGGTTGCGGTTATGCGGAGCGCCTGCCGCCGCAGCCGGTTTGCGTGTTCGCCCATGTTCGTCGGTGCGGATACGTATCCTCGGCGATGCTCGGTGCTTACCGAACGGCGAAGCAAGCGAGAAATGCTTGGGCTCTTAGTGCGAGCGCGAGGAAGACATTCGGGTGAGACGGCGCCGCCGAAACTTGTGGCCCTGAGAGAGACGGACCAGTCGGATGAGTTGGCGCAGTGGAAGCGGTGTACGCCGAAACTGCCTGCGCGAAAGGGAAAGAGGGAGAGACAGAAGCAACACGAGGAAGAGAGAGAGAGAGACAGACAGAGAGAGAGAGAGAGAGATATGGGGAAGGCATGAGAGCCAGTCGCTGCGGTTTGAGCGGCTAACCGCACCGATGCTCTCAACTCGGGGCGACCTCCTTGTCGTCGCGGTTCTTCTTCGATGCCCTGTACTTCCGCCGGTGTTGGCGACTCACACGCACTGCACACTTTGCTAGGATGATCGCTTTTGCGATCGATTCGGCCAGTAGTTATAGGTACTCTATGATATCCTCGCGAATGGGAACGGTAATATGTTTCGATGCGGTGATAAAACTTGTAGTATTTCTTCCGATGTAATTTCGTGAACGTGGACGTGGAGATTCTCTTTTCAAAGGGTCACACCAAAATACAGTTAAAAAAATGCAGTATTATG
>JAPYZR010000603.1:0-39249 GCA_030522945.1 Trichopria nigra | reverse complement strand
GTTTATAATATATGTTGTATTTATAAGGGCAAATCAGTAAAGATGGACGGCTAGGAACAAATTTTTATAGTGATATTTTACTCGTGTTCCAGTGAAAACCTTTCAGAGTAAATCTTACTACTTTATAGAGTAACTTTTACTCCAGAAAACGTTCACTGGAAAACGGCCACTATGTACATATTGCTTTCCTCTATTTCAGAGCTTTCCCATTTCACCACCGCGGCGCTTCGAGAAACCCTTACATCCCGAATAGCCTTGGTCGCCTTGGTTTAGAAAGCGTATATGCGTAATTATATATCGAAAGATCGAAAGTGACGGTGACGATTGACGCGTGTGTTTTTGCTAACGCAGTAAAAACTTGTTATACGTACAGTATCCAAGTTTTCAAGCCTTACTCGGGTTAATATTAGGTGCCACGGATTAAATTCGTTATTATAATTATATCGCATACCGAAGAGTTTCAAGTCTCACGAGAAAAAAGTGCGAAGCGTTAGAACACCCTACAACAAAATGGGAGAAGACTTTGGCGGAGGTAATTATATCGTACCGTATTTACATCTTAGATTAACAAATTATTTGTACCCATTTCCTGTTGCAAATGTTTCTGTAACTGATTTAATTGTACACGAAATTGACACCCGATTTATTACTGGACGAAATTCACCATTGAATTAACGTCAAAATGACAATTATTTGCAGATTAAATGGAACTTCTTTATAATTTTACATAAGTAACAGCGTTCTCTATGAATAATAACAATAAACCATAAACCTACACGATGGTATGTTTGGGGTAGACGGAAAAAAGTTTGGCAGTGCATCTCGCTCAAAAATGGTAAAACAAGCTGTTCAAAAAGTAATTAGTTGAATAAATTGCGATTAAAGGTCGAGAGTGTTGCAAAAAATAAACTATTTCAGTTTTACTTGCTTTCATTCGTCATTAAAAAATGTTCTTCAAAATGTATCAAAGTCAAATTAATAACATAAACATTTATGAAAGTAATTTGATTAGCTCCAAATGTGCCATAAATTTATATTATGATAAAATGAAGCAAGACCAATTAGAAAGGATTTTTTTCTTTAGCTCTCTAGATTTTGAATCATAATGTATTCATCTAATTACTTTGTAAACAGTGTTTTTGGACGAGTTGGGCACCCAAACTTTTTTCTGTGCAGCTGGTATTGTAAATTAGTACACGGGCTGTTTAGAAACAATTACGAGAATGCCCTACAAAAATGTTCACGAGGGCTCTAGTCTACCGTTAATAATTTTACTATAAGTTAAAATCTAATTTACATAAATTATTACTAGTATTTCATGACTATTGAACTTTGGACTAAGACTCTTTAAAATCTTTTATAGACAATTTTCTGCTTTATAATAAAGGTTTATTGCAGTTTTGTTTTATCTTGTATCATTTTTGTTATGAAAGTGTTTATATGAAAACAACTTTAGGGTACATGATACTTGAACGATTATTTTCTTTCTTTTACATTTATTTTTTATATGATAAGAAGTTAGGTGATACTTGTTCAATTGAACAGCTTATACTTGCAGACTATTATATTTTTACTTCTAAATCATTTTTAGATCGAGGTAATAAACATGACAGGGGAGACAGGGACAGAGATCGAGAAAGAGAAAGGGACAGAGATACCAAAAGACACCGTTCACGCAGCAGAGATAGAAGAAAGCGTTCCCGGTCTCGCAGTAAAGAGCATCGAAGAGATCGTAAAAGAAGGAGTTCATCTCCTAAAGGGCGATCAAGGAGAAGGAAACCATCTCTTTATTGGGATGTACCCCCTCCTGGGTATGAAAATGTATCACCATTACAGGTAATATAATTTAATATTAAAAATGTAAAAATTAAATTTTTATATATATATTCTGGAAATATAATAATAATAATAATAATAATATATATATCGTATTACCTTGTAATGGAAGGGGGCTTTACATTTCCCTAACATGGAAAGGGTTTGAAATTTCCTATAAGTAACAGTTTAACACGAACACTAAGATAAATACAAATACAAATACAAATAATAGTTTGTATAAATAAACTTTTTATTTCTTTTATGATTATTTTCTTTGTTCGTGGGCTGGAACCCACTAATGATCCAAGATTGTTTATTTTAAATAGTCATTAATCCCTTGATTTGTGAAAAAAATATTCTTCTTGTTCAGCTATTTTCTTCTTATAAATTTACTAAGCTCTGAAATTGTTAAAAGCATATATACTAACAAAATCACCTCTCTGTTTAAATGTACTTGAATATAGATGAAAAGGTACAATTGTTGCTTATTCATTATCTTACTACAAACGGATTCAAAAATATTACATCACTTTTTTAATTGTTTCACTACAAGAATGAAAGTGCTTTATAAATCATCGGGATCAAAGTACACTACAGTGCTTTAAATATAATGATATTTTGTAATTGATCCCGGTATGTTATTATTGTTACTACAAAATAATTTTCTTAATTTCTGTCATCAATTGACTAAATTTACTATACCATATTATCTGTATAAATACCAATATCAAATGAAGGCCCCCTTGTGTCTTCAATAAGTTTAAACTCACCTATCCTAAACACCCCCAAGTAACAACTTGTGTTAAAATTTATGTAAAGTCGACGTCTTATTCTTATTTGGAGATAAGGTTTTACTTTAGAATCCCTTAAAAATGTAAAGTGTACTTAATGCTTAAAGTACGTTAGATGCCTTGTATTAGCGCTTAAAGTGAACATTTACGGATTCTGGGTGGTGTCATGCGTTAAGTAAACAATTTATGCATGAATTGAATTTTAACTTTACACATGACTTTTTCACTTTACCACAACTTTTTTACTTTATGCATGTCATCTTCCATGTGTGCACAAATGTTGCCTTTACCCATTGAAATCGGGCATCTGAAGCACTTTACACACTAACTGTATGCATACAATTACAAAAATGTATTTTTATTCATTTTTGTGTAAATGTGTAAAAATTTATATATATTAAAATTAACCAACATCGATAGATTCATTTCGCGGATAGTATAAAATAAATATAATATTTCTAATTATATTTTATTTACGTAATTTTCTTTATTATGATAGTATAAAGCAATGCAAGCTGCGGGTCAAATTCCTGCTAATATTGTAGCAGATACACCTCAAGCTGCAGTGCCAGTTGTTGGAAGCACTATAACAAGACAGGCTAGACGCTTATATGTTGGAAATATTCCATTTGGTATAACAGAAGACGAAATGATGGAATTCTTCAATCAACAAATGCATCTTTCAGGGTTAGCTCAAGCAGCTGGAAATCCAGTTTTAGCTTGCCAAATTAATCTGGACAAGAATTTTGCTTTCTTAGAGGTAAATATCTAAATAATAAAGATCTTGCATATCATATGTTGTTATATAGTAAAGATTTTATATATTTATACATATACCCTTATCCATTGCAGTTTAGGTCTATAGACGAAACAACGCAGGCCATGGCATTTGATGGCATAAACTTTAAGGGCCAAAGTGTTAAAATTAGACGCCCTCACGATTACCAACCAATGCCCGGAATGACTGACAATCCTAGCATGAATGTGCCAGGTATGTTCCCTGGTATGTTATGCACATGCATGGTTTATTTTCATTTATTCTATTTTTAAGTATATAAATGTTATATGTATATATATATGTATAAATGTTTTAATATCCCATATCTAGGACACTATCTAATTTATGAAATTTAAAATTATTTGTTTAACTTTAAATAATACTATTTCCTATTTCTTACAATACTATTTCAATTTCTCATTACAGATTCGCCCCACAAAATTTTCATCGGTGGATTGCCAAACTACTTGAATGAAGAACAGGTGAGTACGCAATGCTTTCATTATTCGTATCGCACATCGTTGAACGCAATTCACGATCATTGGCACTACATTATTGAAAACTTGCTGAATTTTGTATTTTTGTCATCTATGCCAATGATTGTTAGAAGAGCGATTCATGATAACTTTAAAACTGCAATGCATAGTATATCATCAATCCTGATGCTACTATTCCACATTGTTGGTTCCCAAGAGACACTAAATCCATATACAATAGGTATTTAGCAACTTAAAGCGGTGAGTTCTCCAATCCTCGATGATGCACTATTCAATGTCCACTGAGGTACGTATGAGAATCTACGAGATTTCAACGTCGACTAGGGATCCCACTTAGATTAGGGTATATAATTTGATTCAATCATCATTCACTTTCATTCCTTCTTCGTTTTCGAATGTTAGAGAAGTTTCAGATACAATGCGTCTTTGCAAGAAAAAAATGTTCTTTTTCAGCCTTTCTAGGCACGTCGTGGACCTAGTCCGAGGACGAAATTGTCCTTGGCACCCGGATACTAAGTAAACAATTTTAGGAAGATATCCGATGTCAAAGACTGGCGGGGATGGGGGGAATTCTTTCAGCCACACTTTATATGTTCTCTCATCATGGAAGCATATGTCTATTGTCGACGGAAATACGACAAGTGTACAGGCTTCCGTTTCGTTCGTCACCAGTCGTACCTTCCGACAAAGGAGTGTCCATGCTTTTCTAGGTCTGTGGGAGTAACGAAGCAACAAATACAATAATTACAGTGAGTGTCGAACTCTTTTGGGATGGGCTTACAGGCTTGACAGAGAATGAGTCGTCTGAAAAAATTGTCTAGTTAAAATTTTCTAGGAACACCGATTTTTCCCTTGCAGCTCTTTTCTTTCCAGGCTTTACAGGCTTCGTGACACTCCGATTTTCCCCGAAACTTCGATTACGTTTTTACAGGGTTCCGTGAAAGAAACCAACGTATTGGATGGTATCAGTGATTTCAAAAGTGAAATATATTTCACAAAACAAGCGCTGAAAGTAAAAAAAAAAAGGGAATAAAGGGGATATGATCGCTCAAGATATTTCAGTAATGCCAGCGGTTTTTACAGAGAACGTCACAAAGATAACAGTTTCAGCTAAAGACGAGAATTCGTCGATTAAAAAAAAAGTTTCGTTTGGATTTTTTTTTAATTAAGTACATATGGACTGATACCAGCACCCTTTCTCCTTATTTCTTAGCTTAGGGTGGCGCTGATCAAAAGCAATTGCTTACCACTACTTCTACCACTACTACCAGTACTACTACTGAACATGATAAAAAACCAGTCTGCTAGTCCAGTCCCTTCAGGCAAGTACCTATCTCTTTTTCACTTCCTTACTGGGACCTATGCCACTTTTGCAGCCCTTTCGTGGAATCATCAAGTTACATGGTGCGTTCTTTAGATTACTTTTCTACATCAAATTTTATACGACCATTACGCGATAAGAGCACAGTGCCTAAACGTCACATAGAGTCGTGCGTCATTCGTAATGTACTTGCCTTTATCGTAAGAGTTTTCAGAAACTAGAGCACCCAAGGTCGGCCTGTAAGTATTGCATATCGTATTCTCTAGTACGTAGCCCTTTTCAGTCACGGTCGTAAATCAAGGAGAAGCAGTTTGCTACTACATACACAAATAAAACTGATGATGACAAAATTTGTTTCATAAAAAATATTATTGCGAGATAATGATGCATATTTAACTTTCTATCGCTTTGTACTGTGCTTCTAGGAAACGATTCTTTTCACAATTTTGTTATATTTTGTGAAATAAAACAAGAATCATTAAATTTTTATTAATGAAAATTTAATAAAATTAAATTGTACAGCCTTGAAGCAACATATCAAAGCATAGTTATCTCATGTTCGACACACTTCGTTATGATTAACATGTTTGTAATATATGTAGGTAAAGGAATTGTTGATGAGCTTCGGTCAATTGCGGGCATTCAATTTAGTGAAAGACGCATCAACAAGTTTGTCGAAAGGCTACGCATTCTGCGAGTACATTGATGTATCTATGACCGATCAAGCTATCGCTGGACTAAACGGTATGCAACTTGGCGACAAGAAACTGATTGTTCAACGGGCAAGTGTAGGAGCGAAGAACGCTATGATTGGAGCACAAGCGCCAGTACAAATTCAAGTTCCTGGTTTGTCAATGGTTGGCACGAGTGGACCAGCTACTGAGGTAAGATTTCTTTTGTTTAATGTTTTCTTATTTGTTCGTTATTTGTGCAATGTAGTTCTGAATGCTGGTTACATTAAAATACGTGGAATGAGTGAAGAAATATCTTATTAGAATTGTTTCTATAGCTATTAGATTGTATAGGCAGTTTCATGTCCTTGTCCAGATGAAATTTATAGAAATTATTAAATGTGATGTGTTAATACTCATAGGAGAAGAATATGAAGATATCCTGGAAGATATCAAGGAAGAATGTAACAAATATGGAGTTGTTCGGTCTGTAGAAATTCCAAGACCAATCGAAGGTGTTGACGTACCTGGTTGTGGAAAGGTTTGTATTTCATTTATCTTGATCCTTTTATTGGGCAACTTGTTTCTCGAATATAATTATTTAAATGTACTTTTTCAGGTATTTGTTGAGTTCAACAGTGTTCTCGATTGCCAAAAAGCTCAACAAACTCTTACTGGAAGGAAGTTCAATAATCGCGTAGTAGTTACTTCATACTTTGATCCGGACAAGTACCACAGACGAGAATTCTAAATATATAGATCATAGAATTTTTTCGTACCAATTATATCTGCGTGTGATTTTGTACAATAAATCACCGTTTGATATGTATACCCATTTACAATGGATGCAACGATTAGATTCGCATTATGAGGCACTACTTTCATAATTGGTATATAATTGGCTATATAATAACGTGTTGCGAAAATGATATTGCGAATAATAATCGTCAATGCAGTAAAATGTGTTTATATAAAAGAATTACGCCTGTATTTTATCATTAATCCAATAGAAATATTACATATAACCATTTACACAAATATAAGTACAAAATAATGTTTCATTATTTATATCATTCACACGTCTTCCGTCATTGCCGGTTGATATGAGTTCACGTCATCGACCTCGATGTCGTCTACTAGTAATTTCTTCAGAATTACGAAGGCGCCTCCTCCTATAACGAGCATACCAAGGCCGCAAAGAAGTGATATAGACCATGCTGGAATTCCTGGGCCTTCTGTAATTTCAAAGGTACAATCGATTAATAAATGTACTGATTAACAATTGATGTGTAGACATTTAATTTATTATTATACTACTAATGCTAAAAATAAATGAATACCTTATTTCCTTCATACAAATGTATTTTGTTTCATAATTAAATTGTAGTCAATGGTTTAGTTATACTAGGAAACTAGGAACTACGAAACTAGGAAAACATTTATTCTTAAATTAAGATGAAATACAAATGAACTTAAATTAGGAAAGAATAATTTATCGGGTCGATAAGAAAAGTAGATATTGAATCCTATTTAGTGTAAAAGTTGTAGAAAATAGAAACATCACTAAATTTACCGTAATTTAATTTAGTTTTAATTCTAATAATTGGTAATTGAGTGATTTTTTAATTTTTTTTCGCAAACGGTAATATTTGCTCTCCCTCCTACCCTCCAATACTACCATAAATAATGATTATTAAATCCTAACTAATAACATAATTAAATAAGAGTAGTTTATGATGCAGTGTGCTTAAAGTGCTATTTTATGCATTTCTGTCGATTTTGAACTGCACTTTACGCACACTTGTAACATGAAATATTGTTCGGGACGCATGTGCAAAATGTTTTTTATATGAATATATTTTCTCACATTTGCAGAATAGACTTTGTCCGAAGTTGTATCGATAATTACTGTTTCGATACTAGTGTGTGAAGTACTTCTTTTAAGCACCTAATAGCGGTGAGCATCGACCATGCTAGTGTATAAAAGTATTTAGTTATTGATGCGTAATGTGGCATATATTTATTGTTAGTGTTTATGTTATCGATAGAGGCTACTACATATAAAGTAAAATTTTCCATAGCAATATGTAGCAATAAATTCAAGTCATACAGTGGGTGATGACAAACACCCGCTCTAAATTTCGTGGAGTGAAATTTCACTCTACATTGGAGTGAGTCGAAGAATTTACACTCCAAACATAGTGCAATGTCCTTCTTAAAGAATAAAATTTCACTCCTTTACAAGAGTAGCTCAATTATCACTCTTTGTGGAGTGAAATGTCACTCCAAGAAATTTAGAGAGCCTATTGCTTTTAAAATTCTTATACTATTTTCGATGATATTTGAGGCCAACGGTGGTTCAAAATTTATATATATGTATACATTTCGTAAAGCCATATATATTACCAAAAAAAAGTAATTAAGATTTATTATAAAAACGGCCAAGAAGGAAAAATTTAATTTGTTGTTTACGATAAATACTAAATATAAATTTGAATATTCACACTAAAAACCGGAGTTTCGGAATATATTCGATATAAAACACATCCTGTACATATTTTTTATGATTATTGTGTTAATTCGAAGTCTTGCGTATATATAATTGTTTAAACTATATAAAATTCAACAATACTCGTATACAAATATTATATTTCCAGTAAACGAAAATGTATTGAAATGGATTCATCAGAATAAAAAAAAATATAAATTTGATTATCACGAGACGACTTCGTATTTAAACATCAATATATTCTAATGCATTTGAATCCTAAAAATAACGTTTCCAAATTGAATTATATATATATATATATATATATATCTGGAATTGGAAATGTACTGGGATGAATAAATTTCCATTCGTTTCGTCATTCTTGAATTCTTATTTCGTCTATTTCGATTGCTTTCGAACCTAAAAATAATGTATATCTAAAATATGAATAAAGTACAGAATATGCTTCTTTATAAAATAAAATAAAATCGTGGATCGTAGGGTGGAGTTACGATTATGCAGAATTTTTTCTCTTTTCGATCATCTCAAACGAATGTAATCATTACTTTTATTTCTACTGAATTGTTTATTTTTGAAGATGGCTTCAAAACTGGGCCGAAAACGTTAAAAATTTTGTTTCAAATACCTTTTTTTTTTAATTCGTTTAATTTTGTGCGGTGACCGATGAAGACCACGATTTCATTTTTTTTTTCATGTCTATAAATTAATTTCTAATCTTTTCAATTCAATATATATGTATATATGCACATTTTTCAGAAGAAATAAACTGCAGAGGACCTACATTAAGATATAAACGTCATTATTGTTTTAGTTTAATTAATTTGGTCCGTTATACCAATATTTTAATTGAAATAAGACTTTCCACTTAAATTCTATATCTAATTCAATTTGGAAATGGTATTTTTAGGAGACAAATGCATTAGAATATATTGGAGTATAAATAGGAATTCCATTTCGTTATAATCGAGTTTGTATTTTTTTATTTTGCTGAATCCATTACAATACATTTTCTTTTACTGGAAATAAAATATAATAATTGTGCATTAAAGTACTTATAGACTTAAGTATTGTGACATTTTATATACTTTAAACAATTATACACACGACGTCGGAATAACACAATAATCATGAAAATATGTACGAGGTGTGTGTTTTATAACAAATGTAAAACATTTCATACTCCGAAACTCCGTTTTTTAGTATGAATATTCAAATTAATATTTAGTGTTTATCGTAAACAATAAATGAAATTTTCCTTCTTTGCCGTTTTTATAATAAATCTTAATTGCTTCTTTTTTTGTAATATATAGCTTTACGAAATGTATATAAATTTGTATAAATTTTGAACCACCATTGGTCTCTAATATAAACGAAAATAAATGTATAAAAATTTTAAAAGCAGTAGGTGTTTGTCATCGACCTCTGACTTGAATCTGTTGATTTTGAGAAAATTTTACTTCATATACGGATTTCTTGTAATATACCGCAATGGCCTCTATCAATGACGTAAAAAGTAACTATTATTTTGGCCCGAACTGTCAAATTAATTATTACTACTTCCGTCGAGTGTTTTGGTTGGGATTTTAAAACTAGGCAATTTTATTAATAGAATGTTAAATTCACTTACTTAGGTATTGTCGAGTGATAACGCGTTGCCCTAGCAAAACCGCTCGTCTACCTTCGGCTTCTTCCAGAAACACTCCCAGCAGTACTGTTGAAATACATTTATACAGACAGATCAGTATTGAAAAGTAATTTATATCTTTTGTTAACAGTTTGCAACTTTTACAATTAATTAACTACAGTGCGTGAACGTGCCAGTTATGTGTTTAGGTTTTACGTTGACGCATCATTGAGTCATGAAAGTATTATTCATTAAACTTCTTGCATGTATAGTATATATGTTTTTTTTTATTATTTTTGTATCGTCAAAGAGAATATGGAATATTTGCAAAACTGAATTGACGCTTTCTTTCATGTCAACGATTTCATCCAACTATTTCAAACGAAAAATTAAAAAAGAAAGAAAGAAAACGAATTCAATATATCTTACACATATTTGTAAAATAAGAAAATTCATTGGAAATTGGAAAGAATCCTTTTTGTCCTTTTCCACACATACAGAAAAATAATTGAATAAATAATGTTTGCTGTTTTTTAAATTTTTATTAGTCTCAGTATATTATTTATTAGTCCTTTCTCTCTTCAACAATGCCATTAAAAATACATTTATATACTATATTTTTCCATGCATATTTATTTCAATGACGTTATACTGTCAACAGTCGTGACGCGCGCATGAAATAAACCAGACAACCATTCAAAGATTTATTTTCGTTAATATAAATTACTATTCGTTGCATTTCTGTCATGCAGTTCAACGTGGCAAGCTCGTGAATCTTTTTGGAAACGTCATAAAAAGACGAATTTAGGAATTATTAAATACGTTTCTACTTACAGAATCCGAGGGCAATGTAGTATATCGCGCTTTTTCTCTCCATCTTATTCATTTGGATTATTATTTTTTTTTTTTCGTTAAAAAAAAAAAAACACTTATTTCACAAAAGTCGCGGTGCGTATACGACCACGAATAACGACTGGGCGCGTCTAACTTACTTGAATGTTCGTTAAATCAACAGCCACGATCTGATAACATTTTCACGATAACAGGTGAAATAGCATATAACGTCATTATCTTCTCTATGACTCAATGGAATCACCTATATACCTTAAAAAAACGAGATACAAGGCCCTTATCTACTGTTTGAGATAATGATAGATTTCGGAACAGAAGAGAGAAAGCCAAATTTTTAAGAGGTTCGCCAGTAATAATTGGTTTCTTATGTCGGTCTTATACGAAGATTTATATATATACAATCGAGAATGTAGGAGTATTAGTAATATCTGTACAAACTGTACTCATTTGAAGTTCATTCACTATATATATATAGAAAGCATAAAGTATATATATAAAAAGTTCTACAAAAAGTAATCAATTTGGTTGTAACTAAAAATTATATTATCAAAGAGAAATGTCGTGACGTTATCGAAGTGATATAAAGTGCCAAAGTGAATGCTGAGGTGTTGCTACTATGAAGCGATGTATAAAGATGAATTTGGCTCATGAAAAGTAAATACTCATCCATTATTTATATTATATTTTCCGCCCAACATTGTGACTCCTCTTCAGGATGAAATTTATTGTAATCCACAAAATATGATCGTTATTAATTTAAAGAATACGACATTATTCCCGTGTAGAAGTTTACTACTGAATGCCTTAATTAGTAGAAAGTAGTATAGTGTCATTATACTAAAAACTAGTATGTATAATGTACAGTATAGTAAATTTCTGCTAAGGTACATCGATTTCAAGAAAAAATAATATTAAATATTTTACAAAAACTTACCATGTGAGTTACTATTTATATAAAATGTTTTAATTTTTTTCTGATTTGATTAGTTCCGGTTTATAATGATATTGATGACTTAAATATATATACATATATATTATACGCATTGCTTAGGGAATTTATTAACATTAATTCGATTAAAAAAAAAAAAAAACATTTATTTTTAGAACGTTAGATAACACTGTTATGATCGTCGAACTTAATTTGTAGAAATTAATTACTGATACAATATCGAAGATTTTATCAATAGTTTTTTTTTTTTTTTTAATAGTTTAGTAAATAATTTTTTTTATTTATATAATTTTGAAATTAAATACAGTCCTTTTACTAAATAATTAATAAATTGACGTTTCGGTCCTATCGTGTGGACCATCTTCAGAAATAGAATTCTTTATATCTGTAGTTTATTTTCGAAGAGGGTCCACACAATAGGACCGAAACATCAATTTATTTATTTATTTAGTAAAAGGACTGTATTTAATTTCAATATTATATATATATATAAAACTACAACAATCGTAAAACGAAAAATTTTATATTAAATTTTTTTTATTATAAATTATTAATTATTTTTTATTATTAAATATTTTGTAGACTATAAAAAATTGTCCCTTATTCTAAAGGATTTTTTAGGCCAATAAAAGACGATAATTGGCCTAAGTTACTTTGCGAACGAATAAATGGAATTTCTTGCGCTGAAGCTGTACGAGTATCTGATTCACGTTTTGGAATATATTCATGCTAAAACGGAAAAATGCCATCTAGAAAAACTCTGTTTTCAATTTCATACTGTTGTATAGTTTCCTTAATTCTTGATCAATTGTCAAAAATAAAGTATTACTCAAAATACTCGGAAAAATCGGGGATATGTTTTACAAGTTTTACATTAGAATTCATATACATTTTACAATGTATATTTACCAAAAAGTAAAATTTACATATCTCATAAAAAAAATATTTCGTTTTTTCTTATGTGCACTCTGTTTATTAATTATGGAATTCGTTCTATCGCTTGCATGTAGCCGCACCCACACTTTCATTTCTACTTTGGAGGTTTCTGTCTATACGCCGCATTATCGTTTCTATTCGAATAGGTGTAAAAAAGAAATATAAAAGCCACAGTTTTTAAAGAAAATACACCTAGCATAACAATATGTCTTAAATAAGCAGACTATAATATATATAGTCGCAGGCAATGGATATTATTGTACATATATATATATGAAACATAGCAGAAGTGATGATTATTGTAATTACCCAAATGTCCTACAAAGGTACAAGTCATATTTTGAGAAATATGTATGTATACAAAACCTATTGTCACCTATTTCTTCAATGTTCCAGTGGGGGGGATCATCACCATTTTATTTGCTCACACAAATTCAAATTAACTTCTTTTTAACAACCCTGTATTTTTCGAGTTATTATCCCATTTCGGGACATTTATTCTCCCTTGTATATATTATAGGCTAATAAGGGTACTTCGGTACTTATAAGGATTGAATCTCACATTTTAAAAGGATTTCTCTGTATATTATGTTAATTGATGTAAACTGTAAAATATCTAAATATATTTCAAAAGCTATCGCCATATTTAATTATTTTTTGTTATAAATAACCAAAAACAACAAAACTTGAAAAGGTTCAAAAGTCGCAAAAGTTGTCAACAAGTTAATTAATGCATTGTCTGCAATATTAAAACTATGAGTATAAACACAATTATTCGAATCTGTAAATCAAACTCGAACGTCGTTCTGTTAGCCCAGTTAAAGGATATTACATAATCATACAATCCAGTAACTTCATGGAAGTGCGTGCTTTGAGGTTGTAAAATAATTCATATAATTACGCTTCTAAACAGTTGGACAGAATAATGAGTACAAAAAGTACTCTTTTAAGTCCCCTTATTCGTCGATTTCTGATCACATGTTAAGTACTTCTATAGTGTTTCATTTAGAGTTCATAAAAAATGAGCTCATAAATCCAGGCATACGAGGACTTAAAAGAGTACTTTTTGTACTCATTTTGTCCCAACTGCCTGATTAGAATATTCAAACGTATTATTGAAGAAGTCTACTGAATATATATCTAATTTTTTCAGACATGTTTCAGATATCTTGCAAGACACGAAAGACATCTTCTAGACATCTTTTAGATATCTTTTTGCTTATTGGGAAGTTAGTAAAATTAAATATCAATTATTGAATATAAACAAGTAAACATGTAAACATTCTTTGTAAATTCTGTTTTCCGAATCAATTTAGTATTTACCTTTAAAACTCTGTTTATTTATTTATTTTTTTATGTAAATGAGTCAATGGTGTGAATACATTAGAGGTTTCAAATCTGATATTAACTGTTTTATTATTTTGTTGAATAAACGGTTTTTCTAAATGTCTTCTTTTCAAAAATTTAGATTCATAAGTCAGAATTTTTACATTATCATAATCAGAATCATGAGAAGTATTTATTCTATGTTTTGTTAATCCTACTTATTTTCCAGCATTTTCATTGATGTTACTTTTATGTTCTCTAAATTTGAATTTTTAATAATCTCCCTGTTTGACCAATATATACCATGTTACGGAATTTTGTTACGTCAAACCAGGCATTGTATATCAACTTCTCTAAGATCGACCTCAAAACTAGTCAGATATGGAGATCAAATATGTATATGAAGTAATGAAAGCAAGATAACATAAATTTCGATAAATTCATAAAAAAAAAGTATAGCACCTATTCAAGAATGATGACAAGAATGATGAATGATTTAGATCCCACTCTATATATACATCAATCGCGACAAGTTCGCCGGTACAAAATCGCGCAAAATAAACGACTCAAGTTCGTAAATGAAAATCTCGTCGTTTAAGTAAAGTTGTATTTATTGACACTGTACTGGTAGCCGAGTTATACAGGATTGGATTTTCCATCAGACGACGAAGTTGCAACGGACTAGGGATTCGGTCGGGAAGGGTGACATCTATATTTAAACAAAACAAGCAAGCGCACACGTCGATTAGTCTCGTTCATAAATCGTGTAATGACTTTTTATTAGTTAAAAAAAAAAACATGAATTGAGTTACAGTCGTGTAGTATTTTTAACGAGACGCGCATCGTGTCCCGATGCACCACGTTACCGCCCTTCGATTACGCATCTCGACTTTTCGTTTTCACAAAACTAGGCGCATCGTCGACAAACACATGGCCGAAATAAAGCTTTCATACAGAGACTTATGAATAAGAAAAATAGTAATAATATAAATATAAATAGCTGGCACGTATACAAGGCAGCTCAAACTTCACGTTCCATCGCTTCGCCCAAGAAACGTAAAAACTTCCTCGAACGCGCTAATAATTTCATCGCGAATACTTTCTCTTTTTAACAACCTTTCGTTCTTTCTCATACCTTTTCATTCCTTTTATCTTTTTTTTTTGTTTGTTTGTTTGTTTTTTTTTTTTTTTTTTTGTTCACTCATTCACACTTTCACCCCCACCCCCCTTCTCTCTCTCTCTCTCACACACTTATGACTTTTGGTTTATAATACACTTTCTTCCACAATCGCTGCGCGACCATCGCGCCGCGTGGGCCGTCTCTGGCTTTGCCAGATATATTTTCGCGATGGCGCGCTTGATAAGCGATAAAAAGAAAAGAAAAAACGAAAACAAAACAGTTACATACATCGATTGATTACAATTCACGCTCCGTTACTTTCTCTCCCATTCATTCGCGAATCTTAAACGAGACTTTCTTGATGCCCACGGCAACTTCGTCTTCGCATGAACGAGCAAAGGACGACGCTCGTTCGCCACGTGTCAGAGCAGGAACATGGACATGGTCACTTTCGACGAATGAATTCGCGACAATTTCATCGATTTTCTTATTCGGTGCGCACTCGAGGAACTCGCGGCCTAAGGGGACTGCTGCCCGTCGATAATCGCGGGATCGCTTTAACGGCCCTATAGAGCACGATTCGATTAAATAAAGTATGTAATACTGAAACGGAGCTCACGATTGTTCATCCCTCGTGAAAACTCCGCTACAACGCTTTTGTATGCAAACCACCACATTATCCGAAAACTCTCGTTCCGTTTGTTCGCGTCAAGTCGACCAACGACGAAACGCGCCGACCGTTACCAAAAGATACGTCATCTTTAATCTCTCTCTCTCTCTCTCTATATACGGGGCCTCTCTCCGTTCCTCCACTCGTTAACAATAATTCCAACAGGCGTTGACCTCGAATTAGATAAAATCTTTTATACAATGACAATACGCTTCACTTTTCGCCGGACGCACGAGCGAGCCAAGGACAACGGACGTCAAGTCCGAGATGGAGAGAGAACAAACGGAAAGGACACCAAGTGTAAAAAAAAGCACACAAACTCGTCATGGACAACAGAGCGCTCAAAGTCTCGATATCACCGTTACGGTCTCTAACCTACGTATAATCGATAACATTAGACTCTTTCATCGATAGATCATCTATTATACGAATTTTCTAAAAACTACTCTAAATTACGCCTAAAATCACTTTAGTGTTTTACCTCCTCGTTCGAACGTATATATATATAATATATTGTTATTGTTGGATGGCTTTGCGAGTCGAAAGAACCGAGCTTTCGGATCGACGACGCGGACGACGACGTCGCTTCATCGGCAAGCGTACTCTCGCGCGCTGCTTCTCATTCTCTCGTACTCTTTCGCACTTTCTCGCTTTTACTCCCCCCGTAATGCAGGTAACATAATTATAATTCAGTTTACTCGCTGCAGTCGCTATATTCTGTTAAGTCTATTGCGAAGTGTTTGGCTCGACGTATTGCTATTTATTGGTATCGCTTTTCTTTTAATCTCGTCCCGTTAGCCGATAATGCTGTTAAAGTTACGCATTCTTCGCTGCGCGTTTCCTTCGCACTTTTACTCACCGGATCCTCGAACTGAGCGCGAGATAAATACGGGTATGATAATAGATTGCTTGGTATCTGTTTGGTTACTGCGTCTCCTCCCAAACGCCCTATAAAATTTCTAGTGTTTGCGTGTGTATGCGTGGCCCTGTCTGTGTCTGGGTAGGTGTGTGTGCGCGTACCTGCTACACTTTTTTGCAATATTACGTACAACGGTAGTGACGAGTGTAAAAAGTCTAGCTGCTGAGAAACGACGACGCGACAATTGATGTAACGGGCCTGCCGTCGTCGCTCGACAGCGACGACTTTGTGTTAAGAGTCGATAAATAGGTAATGCGAACATCATCCAATTTTAATAAGGTTATTTAGCATCATATATTACCGAATAGCCGCGTACTGCTTGATAGCCAGTCGTTTGGGTTTACCTTGTGGCTAGCTGGCGTTACGCTCGCTCGTGTCTTTCTTCGTTTCGCTCGTGAACGGTGCGGTGATACTCGTGGGGGACGACACGACACCCGAGTTCGACTTCGGCGTCTCCTGATGGGAGTTGGTCGGTGTGGTGTCTTCGAACACGCGACTTTGTCGATTCGATTCTAGGCCCGATGCCTCTGGAGAGTCATCACTCGAAAACTCGGGTCGATCGATGATCCCTTCGTTCACGAGCACACGTTTGAACGTCGCCAATGTTTTTCGCAGCGTTATGCAGAAGCCCCTAGACGCTGGAATCAACGGAAATTCCGGGAGAATTTTCTCGTCTGGAAAAAAAAACACAATTGTTGACATTTTTTTTAGTCAATATAGAAAAATTGTAAAGTTAAGAAATGTGAAAATTCTAATGATGCTCTTTGAGACGATTCGATATTTTCAGTGTGCATAAATGCGATAAGAAAAATTGTTTTCGTAGCAGTTTGCATGATTTTGCTCCAAAATAATGAACTCCGCTTCACTATCTATCTACGTGTTCGCTAATCTCTTCGTGTTTTCGTCGAGACAATATCCGAATATAAAAGTTGAAAATTTAATCAACAAAAATATCGTGGTGACTTTGATTTTCTAGCTTTACTAGAATATGGCAGACTTCAAGAAGTAGAAGAAATAAATAAAATTTTATTTTATTTCGGAACCAGTCGCCAATCATGTGTATATATATATATATATGTGTGTGTGACTGAATTAAAAGAAAAAAGAATTTCCATAAAATAAAAAATGATTTACATACCTATTTGAGCAATCTCTTTAAACGTGGTCGGAGTCACCGGCGAAAGAGGATGTTGATTATTATGCTGCTCCGAAATTTCCATCCACAAATCTAGCCTCTGTAAAAGTTTTTCTGCGTGTCTTTTAAAATGTTGTATAATTGTATCTTTAAACACTAGTGGAGGATATTGTAGCAATTTAGTTTGCGCTTGCACCAATTTCAGCACAACCATTTCGTTGTACATTCGCGAATTTTCTCGTCCCTGCTGAGAACCCTTTTGCTTCTCGAAGCCAGCTTCGTTGAAATAAGGTTCTGATACGAGAATTAGACCCTGAATAGAAACGATAACCTGCAGCAAAGTCGAGGAACTGGTCCAAACTTCCGTACCACGACCAGCCCAGGTCCCCAATAAGCTTACACAGACTTTACCGTCTTCGTAAAGATTCGGATTCAGTCTGTCACTGCAGTACGAAATGTAATGGCACAATGGTGGTGCAGATGGATAATCCGCAGAAAGTTGAAAATCAAACAGGAACAGTCCATCTTCGTAAGGAGTCTTTTCTGGACCCCGGAACATCACTGAATACAAATCCATTCTGTCTTCGTAACCTTTCACCCAAATGCCTGGCGGTAAGGAATTTCGTAGAAGCTTCAATTCCTTGGAGACTGTTTTGACAAAGTTCCCCCTGTCAGTCGGTTGGAACATTGTTAATTTAAACTTGTGGCTATCAGGAGCGTTTTCTTCGATTGAAAATCCTTCGCCCTCTGCATAAACGGGTGGCGGGCTCTCAAAACAAGATTCGGATGGCTCGGATAGAATTTCCACCTTTTTCTCCTCTTCTTCTTTTTTCAACTTCTTATGAGGCGATGATACTTTCGTGGCATCTGATAAAGACATTCGTGATAAACCAAACCTTTTCGATACCTCAGCATGAGCTAACACCAACTGCGCTTTAATTAAGTTGCAGAGTTTCACGCACACTTGTGAACTTCCAGCGACAACGTTGCCTGCTTGTTCTTGAGGGGACGAAGTCTTATCCAGATCCTTCTTATCCGTTGAATTTGACAATTCTGGATTGGAAGATCGATCGACCAAATTATTCGCGTCTTCACTGAGTAGAAATTCGCTGCTAGAATTGCTCGAGCCAGATTCTTTTTTGGAATGCTCTGCAGAAAATAAACCAGAATCCTCAGGATTTAAAGTTGAGTTTCTATATACTTTGTTTACATCGTCTTTTAATCCTTCTTTAAGTTTTGTTTTCTCCGTACCATTTGTCGACCCGTTTAGTACCTCGTGAATTTCAACGGATTCTGAATTATCCATAACAGTACCATTATCACAAGGTTCACTCGATTCATTACTTTCAACCACACTCTGTTCCGGGTTTCCTTCTGCCACACCGTCATGAGTGAATAACCTTGACACTTGATCCGCCATCCTCTGCGCCACATTAGCCCGACCTCGTTCTCTCACACGTTCCAGAAGTCCTTGAAAGTGACTCTCGTGGAAAAATGAAGTCCCCATCAAGCGATCCATGTAACGACAATCCTTGTAAACTTCCAGCAATTTCCTCATGACTTCGGTAGTTTGCAATGATGGATTTTGTGTGAAAATCTCCTCAAGACGTGACATTGCAATTCTAGCCTTTTCGATGTGCGCTGCTAACTTGGGTTTGATATTTTCCGTTTGTTCAGTGCCATCGTTGTCTGCAATGAAGCAATCTTCCAGTTCAGTCTCCCACGAAGCGTCCGACGATACGTCGTCCCATGGTTCTCCTTCATCGCTGTCATACTCGCCAACTTTGTAAAGGTCCTGAGGCCAACACATACTTATATGCCCATCGACCCACCAAACTTTCACGCGACCTTCTGGATAATTGTCTAAGACTTGACCCGCTGTACACCCAGCATCCTCTCCTTCGAAGTTTGCAATCCGAATGACGAGAGTACCAGGACGGTATTGAAAATCTGGATGATCTTTGAGATCGTACACGCTTACTTCACGCTCCTCCAACATAGTCGGTCTAAACAAAATTGAATCATTTAGGTACTGTATTTTTTTCTCAACATAAATTCCCTTTCTTTTATTTATCTTACTCAATCTAATGTTTAAAAAAATTAAAGAAGTTACTCACTGTGGACTTTGACTAGATGTGTAGGTTTTAAACCACTTAATTTTAGCTATTCGGCCTTGATGGTCGACACGTTGAACTACGCCATACATTCTCGATTCTTCTTTCTGATCGACAACAAAGTCTCCTGGGAAAAATTCTTTATCATCAAGGTGATGAATTGGATATAACTGAGTGGAAGGGATACCTATAAACAATATGTAGAAATATTAGTTACTATTAGATGCAATGTAATTTAAAACATAAAAATAATTTCATACCAAGTTCTACTGATCCATCTTGCCATACGACGTTTGCTTTTGTATTAGTTGAAAGAGTTTCAACAACGATTTTTGTTCCTGGTATAAGAGGTGTTGGTGGCAATTTTTTCCTTGCTTTACACAATTTTCTCTTTTTAAGGACTTTAGTCACAAGTGTAGGACCTTTCTTCTTCTTACCCATTGACAAACTTGAACAACCGCTGGATACCTAAAAGAATACATATGTTTTCCAAATATACAAAGTGTATAAAAATTAATAAGAAACTGAAGAAGTTTCAATTTACTTAACAAAATTACAATAAGTACTCACAGATGCAGAATCGCTTTGTGATTCACTGTTTTCCGTATCCCAGTCATCCGAACT
This sequence comes from Trichopria nigra, assembly GCA_030522945.1. Lineage (NCBI taxonomy): Eukaryota > Metazoa > Arthropoda > Insecta > Hymenoptera > Diapriidae > Trichopria > Trichopria nigra. Next base: position 18,595 of record JAPYZR010000603.1, on the reverse strand, counting down.
CTCCATATTTTGAATAAGTGAAGGTGGCACAAGTAAATTATTCGTTTGGGTATCTTTGACTGTACTTTTAGTATCTTCATTACAGGATTCAGTATGTTCTGTTTGGTTCTCGCTTGCTTTTTCTTTATCTTTCTTTTTTTCTTCTACATTAGTTTTCGCACCATGCGCGTGCACTCGCGTCTTTCTTGGACTGTGTTTAGGAACTTGAAAAATTTCTTTTTGATGCTTTCGCCATTGCTCTCTGGTTATCACATTCTCATTGCCTTTGAACACGTAAAAATTTCTATCACCTACTTGCAACGTTGATGGTTCGAAAACGTTCAGTAACCTTAATTTCTTCACGTCTTCACCTTCGACGACAAATTTTGGATGAGCCTCGTCTGACCAGACACCGTCTTTCGAGTAGGCTCTGCACTGCCAATGGACTCCGACCCAGTCGGTCTCGACCTTTTCGACAATTACTTTCGTGATCCTCTGTGGTTTGGATTTACGTTTCGTTTTCATCTCTTTTGTACATTGAATCCACTGCGCATCTTCGAGACAGTGGACTGGTCCCCATAAACATTGACCAGGATAAAATTCAGAAGAGTGAGGAAAGTCGTTGTCCTATGTGAATAAACGATAATAAAATATATCATTACAGAATTAAGTGCAGTTTCAATAAATGTTTTACAAATTTTGTAAACATTTGAACAAATTTCAGTAACTGTAAATTTATTTTATACCTATTTTAAAATCTGCAGTTTTTACTGAAAATTTTAGTACGTTTCAAATGTCACAATCAAATTTGACATTTATTTCAGCATAAAATACATTTAAAAAATGATAAGTAATACAAAATTTACTTACACTCTCCCTTTTTTCTTCAAAATGTTCTAATCCTCGAGCATCCATGTCATTAATTATACAACGAGAACCATCAGGAGTAGCCAACCATAATTTAAAATGAACCATACGAATGCCACCGACCCAAGAATCCATACATACTGCTATATCTGCCGCAAATTCCTATAAAGATTTTATAATTGTATGTATACGTAGTACAGGCATGGTTCAATTTATTTCCTTTAATTATAAAAGCAAGCATGTAATTTAAAATTATTAGTATATTATAACCCATAAAATTATTTATATTTTTAGGCATTTTTACATAAATGATTATATTCGCGTTTACGTTTATAAAGATTCTCTCAATACTTTTATATGAATTTCTTTTCTAAAAGCTATTTCAATAATTAAATTGTTTAAATTCTTTTATTAAAAACAAATAATCTTACTTCTAATGGGACTAGGTCTTCACTTCGTATATTAGTTAGTACTTGTTTTGAACCGATTACTTGTACACAAGCAGTGAGTTCGATATCACGGCAATAACCCCTTTGAGTATCCTTTCCTTTAATCATCCGCCTCACAACATCGCCAGGCATCAAGGTCCTATCAGCAAGATGAACCTGAAAATTTCAATATTCATATAGCAGAAGCTTTATTTCCTAATACATAGTTTTAACAATAATGTAATAATAATATTGTTATTATTGAACTAACTTAAATTTATCTGATTGCCAAAATATGAGATAACATGTATTATTATCTTAGTTAGAAAATATCCTTGCCATCATGAGCCATTTATAGATATGGAAGAGTATCTGTCTATAACTACTTAAAATCCATTTTTGATTTTTTAATCATTTTATCATACCAATGTACGAGGAATACTTTTATTGAGTTTGCAATCTAGAATTACTGATAAACTTTTATTCAAACAATCTTTATGAGTAAAATAATAGTAGATACATAAATAACGACTTTTATATATGAATGATTACTGTTAGTAAATTAAAAATGTTATCCCACCTAATTTTCAAGGCAGTAGAATAATTTTTCCGAATTATCATTATTGTATTAGACATTTTTATTAAAAATTTAATCACTTTCCATGTATGTGTATCATCTCAAATAAAAGTCTATTGTGATATTTATGGCCAGGGTATAAAGTAAGTTTGCTCTAAATAAAATATACTAGTATTCTTTGAATACGGTTTAAGTATATAATATTCTAAACATTTTTGAAATTTTACAAATTACATGCAATCATATATTTAATAATTTAGTATGATTATATAAGATTCAAATTATCTAGTTATTTAAGTATGATATAATTTTTATGATATGTGTCAGTTCGTTCAAGCTCACACGATTAAATGTTTTGTCATAAAAAAATGTTATCAAAACATTTGATATAAACATTTTCTAGATTAAATCTTATTTCGATCATCTGAATCTTAAACCAAAAATCATAACTAAAATAATAGATTACTTAAGTTTTAATTTTCAATTCTTCTTTAAATCAATTACATTAACGTATTATCAATATTTAACACTTATATTATTAAATGTTAGCAATGTCGCAATCATCATTTATGTTATTTGCATGTTTACATGTTAATTAAATTTGCAAAATAATATATTTATCGTACCAATCGATGTACCCACTGGAGATAAAATGTATCTTATTTACTTTTATGTTTCGTAAATAGTAGTTGGAAATTGTATCATGGCAATATGTCATGTTTTAAGTGGAAGTAAACGACTTTAACAATTATATAGAGGAATCACATTCAGTGGCAAAATTTGATAGTTACAAGTTAGAACACAAGGTATATGTGTAATCTTAAAGGTGTAGCCATCAAATTTCGCATCACAAATTTACTTATTCGCACGATTCCAAAGTGCATTGCAAAGGGTAACGCTGCTGTTTTATACCTAGCATAGATGAAAATAGAGCTGCCGAAAGAGGTTTAGAGGAGAAAGTTTGGTGAATTTTTGAATTCTAGAGAGAGGCAGAGAGAGGGAGAGAGGGGGAGAGTGAGAGGCGAGTTTGTACCTTTTTGGAGTGCACGCGTTCCTCTTCACCAGAGGGGTGCCAAACGACGAGTTGCTCGCCCTTTTTTCGCTTCGGGCTTTCCTCGTTGGCAGAGCTATCGTCGGACATGTCTTGGTCGTCATTCTCCATGACGATACCAAACTCGACATTTCCGCGTTTGTTGACGCGGTAAACGACATCCTCGTAGAAATAATGATTCTCGGTGTTGACGGCGTTGACGTTCGTCGTGGCCATCTTTATCCTTCCTCGCCACCGCGCTCGTCGCTCTTCCCCGTCGTCGTTGTCGTCGCCGACGTTACCCGTTGCAGCAGTCGTCTTATATATATATTTATTCGCGCACGAACGAAGGCGAATTCGCTAGTTAGTGCTGCAACCGCTATATTCGGTCCACTTTCGATTCCCGATTCTTCGGAAACCTGCCGAGGGGCGAAATATGCCGCCGGTGCGCACCGGGAGTGGCGCAACAGCAACGCGAACACGAGTTGCCCGACTTTCTGTTACACTATTAAAAGCATATATGTATGTATGTATTCGCAATCCGAACCGCAAAGTCCAAATATTCCAAAGTCTCGAAAATAACCCTTTGACGATCAGGACTCCCGAGGGAGAGCATATATACGCTACATCCGATGACCTCGGCCGCGACGGCGATTCACCATGCTCGAAAGGATCTTGAATTCGAGTTGCAATCGAAGAATTATCGCGACCCGCTGATTCTTATTATTATTATATGTATGTACGTATGTATAACTTCTTTTTGTCTTGATTTTTTTTTCTTCCTCTTTCCACGACTTATCGAGAATGCATTTTTATCGTGGTTTAATGTTTTGGAACACTGAAATTTCGATGTCTGTAAGTTATGAACTTACCGAGAAAAACGGAAACTGGAATTTGCTTATCCGCGCACACTTGAAATTTCACGCTTACGAATCGATCTCGAATCAATTAGAGTTATCGCGATTCGAATCCTCTCGCCATTGCGGTGGCGATATTTTTAAATGTAGTATCACATCTATCACATGCAGGATATACGTGTATATATAGTATAGAGGGAAGTAATATTATATAGTGGTCAAGTTATTTGCAACGCGTTATATTATTGTTATAATTGCAAACATTTCATTTTATCAAATGTCTGCCTTATTATCGCGGTTTATACATTCTCTGCGCGAATAGTTAAAAATGTAAACATCATATATCGTATATATATATATATATATATACAATATTTACATGCACGCAATATTATGTGATATATATGTACCTTCTATATGTATATACATATATGTATATATATATCCCAGTAATCTGAAATGGATTCAAATTCCAGCAAACGAAAATTAATTCAAATTGATTCGTTTTTGAAAAATTGAATCAAATTATTGCAATGCTGCGATTAATTTCAATCAATGAATCAATGCTGACAATTAAAAATTATATATTGAAAATTTCACATTTTAATCGATCAAATTAATACAAAAAAAAAATCGATTAGGAATTCTGAACGCTGTCAATAACATTGAATGAAAAAATGTTGATAGGAAATTCTTAAAGTCGATCAATGTGAATAAAAAAATAATCTCTTCGATTGTCTATGGGCCTGTTGATCAAATTCAATCAAAAATTGTTAATTGAAAATAATCCGTGGCAATCAGTTTAAATGAAAAAATAATATTATTGAAATTATCATTATTCGAAGCATTAAATTGTTATTTAAAACATGAAATATTAAAATGATATTATTTCAAAACATTACAATTAATATTTACATTGCGATTTTGAAACATTTCGGAAATGTTTTTGAAACGTTTCATGTCTGCGATGTTTCTAGAGAGAGTTAGGTCAACAACTGAATTGATTTTGATTCATCCCAACCAGCACGAAATGTCTGTAACGTTTCAGAAATGTTTTTGCCCGATGGGGAAACAATTTTACTCGGATCGATTTGAAATTTTCAGAGAATATTCTAGACATATTGTATTATTTTGATTCAAGTTTATACGATGCATTTATGTGCACAAAATGAAATGAAGCAACATGGGACATAAATATAGACTTAAATTGCGAATGCATTTCAATCCACCCGATTTCAATAATTAATTTCCACATATTTATAGCGTAAAACCTATATATAATTTAGGATTCACTCATTTTCAATTAACTTAAATTAAAATAGAATACATTATATTTCACTTTACATTCAAATGCATTCATGAAAAGTGAATTTATTATGGATTTTAAGTAGTTAAAGACAATAAATAAGACAAAAAAACGATTTTTTGATATTTCCAAACCCACCCCTTAACGAAATTACGAATGCACTTAATAAATGCACTATAGTGGATATGAAAAATCAAAAGCGAAATTTTAATTCTAAATGGTTTAAATTTTATTTTTTTTAATCTAGATTAATGCAAAAATAGTATATCAGTAGATAATTCATTCAGTAGATAAATTTATCTGATATGTATTTATATAGATACGGAAGAGTATCTATCTATAACTACTTAAAATCCATAATAAATTCACTTTTTATGAATGCATTTGAATGTAAAGTGAAATAAAATGTATTCTATTTGCGAATTTAATTTAATTGATAAATATAGTGAATCCTAAATTATATCTACGTTGATGTACGCTATAAATCTGTGGAAATTAATTACTGAAATCGAGTGCATTGAAATGCATTCGCAATTTAAATCTATTTTTGTTGCTTCATTTCATTTTGTGCGTCTAAATACATCATATAAATGGATTCACGTTCTACGTTTTAATGCAAATGAATCCACTTGAATCAAAAATCCAGTAGAAAAAGGACGAACTTATTATATATGGCTGGTGTTCTAAACCCTCTAAACTTTAAAAACTAATCTATAGTGCAATAGAAACGAACGTGGAAAACTCGATTTCTATACCAAACCGATTGAAATCTGATACAAAAACCGAACATTATAAAAAACTTGTACTTACTGTTAGAACCAATTATATTTATATAGAAACCTAGTAAACCAAGAAGCATTTAAGTACCAGAAATAGAATTAAGAATGATAGAGAAGTATTCGTTTCATTCCAAAGGGAAAGTAATGTACAAAGAACGTTTCGTAAACGTAAAATGAACCAATTAGTAACGTACCTTTAAACCATAATAAATAATAAACGTAAAATAAACGTTGCCTAAACCTTAAATAAACGTTAGGAATTAACGTTCTGTAAAAATGTTTCTTATATAACCAAATATTTACATTTATATATTGAACCTTTTGTAAACGTTAAATGAACCTTTTAATAACGTTCCTTATTTAAACCATCATTTGTAATAAATAATAAACATAAAATGAACATTGTCTAAACCTTAAATAAACGTTAGAAACAAACGTTCTGTAGATGTCTCTTATAACCATTACCATTTATTTTTATGAGTCATATATACTGTACAACAAACATTTTTAATAATGTTTCTTTAAACCATTATGTGTAATTATTTGTCAACCTTTAATTAACGTTTTGATAGACGTTTAATCCGTTATTCATTATTAATGAAATATGAAATACATTTATTTCCAAACCAACCCAGATAGCAAAACAGCAGGTATGTCCGCTTTTTTTCGACAACAGACCGGCAAATTGCGGAAATCGGCATACCTGCTATTTTGCTATCTGGGAATTTACCAAACGTGACATTAACCTTTAAATACTTAGACGTTCACTAAATGTTTAATAAACCTGAAATGTAGGTTATATTTCTGAAGCAACTTTGCAAACGTGACATTATGTTTATACTCTAATGCTGAATCACGCAGTTAATATAAATCAAATGGTTTTGACGCTATCATATATGAATTAACAAGGCATATGTGTATAATATTCATTTTTTATTTACTTCATCAAACTAATGTTGATAGGCTTTGTTCTTACAGGTATAGTAAAAAGTGTTTAACAAATATATACATTCACAATCGACGAGATCAATAATATAACTTAACAGTATATTTCATATTTAAACAGCAAAATGCGTGCGCTCAAATCCCTGGCCGAGACTCTGCAAAATTAGATCTATTTCGTCTTCATTCTTGTGGTGAAATATGTATGCTGTAAAATTCGCTGCTCTGGCACAATTTGTTTCTCTGAAAGTACCAAAATGTACCATATATTAAAATCAATGCGCTTTCTAGTTTTTCGATATTTCGATATGATTTTTGACAAATTTACCCGGCAATGTATGCAAAGTATAGTGGAAAGTGCCCTGAGCGTCCACAAGAAGATATTTCCATGTAACTTGGTTGTAAAAGTACCTAAAATATTACATATACGTAAGATTGTAAACGATCAATTTTCTTCAATGCATATATGCCATATATTTTTACGTTACAATTCTAACAACCATTTACCGAGCCAAAATAATATTATAAAGAAATTATTTACCACGTGTGAAACATATAGTGACTTGTAACAAAATGACTTATAAATCGCATTAAAAACTTACCTCTTCGTCAGAAACGAGGGTGACTTTAATTCCAAGTTCCAAAGCTTCGAATCGAACAGGAGTTTGCGATAAATTTTCTGATTTCAAAAAGTTCCACATAGCTTTTTCAATTTGTTTCACATCGCCTTCTTTGCCGGTTGCAATAGCTCCGCAATAATTCACAGCATACCCTGGATTTAAACTTTTTGAAATGCACGAGGCCTCCTCCGACCTATTGTCATTATTGCTCGGTTCTTTAGCGGGCTTCAAATTTTTCTCGCCTAATAATTTCTCCAATTTTTCGAGTTTCGAATTTTTAATAATTTTTGCTATCGGCGGATAAAATTCGCCAGATTTATAGTGATGCTGAAATAAAAGAGAAGTATAGATTGAGAATAACTTCTTCGAATATATGTGCACTGTAATTATAATTGTTATTATAATCTTTCGTTTCGTTTATTTATTTAAATCTTTATTGTTTCAATAGAAATCTATATATTATTTTATACTGTAATGTCGAAAGTTATAAAATGCTCTTTGTTAAACTCTGCTTAGAACTATGCGCAACGCAATTCTGTCTCTTAATTTCCTAGTGAAGATTTACCACTTTGTATACAAGGTGTTAAAATCAATTTGTATTTTTGTATACAAATATCTTTTGATATTGTTTTGAATGAATGAGACTCGTACTTTAACGACGTGAACGTTCACCGGAAGACCAGCAGCCTTTTTCATTATCTTTCGGAGCTTTCCCCTGGTGTTGGATGTGATGACGTTTCCATTGATTTCATCTAAGACGTCGCCAATGCTTATTAGTTCCTACAAAAATTTTTCATGGTGTCATTGTTTTTGTTTTTATTTTCATGAGGAATTGGTTTTTTTACTTTATTATGATTTGTTTTATGGTGACTGATGAGTTAAAAAATCAGTTTTTTAAAGGAAATATAAAAGTTACAAAAATTAATTAGCAAAAGTTTAATAGAAAAATGTAATTTTTATTTTTTAACGATTAATAATGAAATTATAAATCTTATTTTTTAGTACAATTTTTAATAAAACATGTTTGAAGAGTTAATTACAGAAAATACTTACATCTTCCGCTGCCACGGAGCTTTCTTCCAATCTTACGATCAATGCTTTACCATTTACGAAACTGCAATAAATACATATACACATTATTGTACATGCATGTTATACAAGACTTTGAAATACGTTTTTAATATAACATAATCGTATTCATTATCAAATTCTCATATGTATAATCAGTCGCCAGTGATTTTTTCGACGTTCGATCTCTTATATTATTTTATAGACTTTATCATGCATAAAAATATTATAAATATTCTTTAAAACGCCAATTATTCTGTATAAATAATAATCAAAATAATATAAATAATGAGCTCTTACCAAACGGATAGGCCTAAAGTTTTGCAAGGCACGTACTCCAAAGAGAGGCACTCTGGTATTTGCCATGTTTCGTCGAGAAAAACGGCGTTCCTTAAGCTTAAGCGAAAATTCAGACTACTAATTTGTAATGCAACAGATAAAAAAATTTCGCCGAGGATTTCATCTCCGAGAATACTGTAGCCACCATAGTATTCTGTTGCCAAGGGACGTGATCTAACCTATAAATTAACGTAATATTGCTTTAATTTAGGACTAGAAAACTTTGCAACCTAGAAGATTTCAAATAATCTTATGAGTATCTTTACTATACTTTTCAATTCAAATTTAGCAATTTGATTACAGCAATAACAAAAAATTGTAGCATATTTTGATAAAAACGTATCGAATGTGCATCGATTTATATCTGACAATTGTTATCATCTTTTCCAATTAGATTTTTGGATACAAATTCTTTTCATTACTTGAAAAACAAAACATAAATCGGAGCATATTATATAGTATTGGAAAAATCGAAATGGTCAAATGTTCAAATTCACACTTAAGAAACCAAGTCTCGTTATATTACATAGATTGTTCATTTATTTCAGACACGTGTTCCATATAAACTTTTTTTGTTTTTGTTTTCTTAGCTAATAAATGAAACTATGGAATGATATTTCAGTATTATGACAAAGCCATCAATAACAATAAGAATTAAAAATTTGACATAAAATAATAAAATGTTTCAATAATTTATAGCAAAATGAGTCAAGTGCAGTATTTAGCTAAAAATCATATCAATATGTCAAATTATAGACTTACGATATATCCTATTGGAACGTGCAAACATTTACGATTGAGCAAACTTCGTACCAGTAGTCGAAACCGACCGATTGGATTTTCGACTTTTAAATTTTCTTGAACGCTCTCCACTATGGAATTGTAGGGAAATATTGTACTGAAAATACAATGCACAATAAGCATTTTTCGCAAGTATACAATGAAGCAATAGTTAAGATACCTTCATCCTTTTTCCATGAGATTATTTTACATTTTTCTTTATTAATTAATTAAAGATTTTGAGGAAACATCCTATTATATAATAATTTTAACGATTAATAAACTTATCTTTGGATGAGTTTGAACTATAATATAAATTTAAATGTATATACGCATTTATTTTTGTTTGTCGTGAAAAGAAAACTTGCCTTCTTCATGTGATCTTAATGGTTGCGTATAATTGCATATTGCTATAATTTTGATAAATACAAACAGTATAAAATAAACATACATATTATTTCATCGCTTTCATAACATTCAAATATTAAAATACCTGAAATCACACTTATTTGATTCTTATTAAAATAATTGACGATTATTTTTCACAATAACGACTAAAAAATCGTGAATTTCGAAACATTTTTTTCAAATAATCGATTTTTTGAGCATGAAATCGTGTTCGTATCATGCTATATATCGTTGTATTTCTATTTGTCTAACGTCGACGAATACGAATCTGCTGTCAGATTTCCAAAATTCAAAATGGCGGATCCATCATGCCGGATATAAATTTAGAAAAATGATTCCTTTTCATGTAAATTATTGTATTTAATTAATGTATGCAATCGCTAATTACGAATCCGCAGCCAGATTTTCACAATTCAAAATGGTGGAATGAAATTTCGGAATTTGAATATTTCGAAAGTGGTCGGCATAAGTGCATAACTGCAACAAAAACATACAAACTGTTCCTTATTATCGTCCGTCTGCCACGTAATCGACCTTCACATTGGCAAGAGTTGGACTCTGATAATGGACACGATAATTGCATTACGGTAGACTGACGATATACTATGTAAGGAGTATTTTGTATGATTTTTGTATGTCATTATATAAAGTAAATTTGAGGACAAAGTAATGATAAAAATGCACATGTCAAAATAATTCTGTGTATTATATAAATTGAAATATTTTTCTTTTAAATGGATAAAATCGAGCGAGTAATAAATAAATAATTGAAAAAATGGTAATTTCATATTTACCTATCTTTCTTTCCGGCAATTTCGGCCATCCAAAACCAAGCCTCGGGAAGTTTTGGAATTCCGAAGGCATTCATTCGAACATTCACGCCTTTTTGGAAACATTTTTCTATGACTGTGCAAAATTGCATCACTTGCTCCGTTTCGTCTGTAATCGTTGTCCCACATTCCGTCAATGTGCGAGTTAAACCTGATGAATTTTGGATAAATATTAATTGACATTATTGCCTTTGTTTACTTTATAACATTTTTTAAAAGAATCCTTTCTTTTAGATATAGATTCTTTTTCGGTTTAGTTATTATAATAAATTATAAGAAAACAAGTGCTTCATTCTTTTTCTAGTAAAATTTTTATAAAATATAAGTATAATATTTAGAGGGATACGTTACAAAATAGCATGACTATCAATTGGGAGTGGCCTTGGATTATTTAACCATCATCAAATCTATTTATCCGGGAGCTTTTGTACCGAATTTCGAACCAACACATTGTCATATATACTACACAAAAAAAATTTTGTTGAGCTAACCATACTACAGTTGGTACAACTATTCTCTCAATTGACACCATTATTTCTATGGTTGATATACAACCATGCACAGGACATTTATTCCAACAATACTTTTTATATACTCATGTGGGAACTACATAACAGTATTATTCTACATACCGAATTTTTTTAAAGACGATTTTAAAAATACGGCTTTATCAATTAAGTTAAAATTATCAGCACAACTGATGAAAAAAAAACAACAATAGGCAAACCGTAGGCTATTACGTTTAAATTTGTTGCGAGTTCCCGCGCTTCTATTCTCGAAATCTCAGACAAATCAATAAATCCACCGACGATATTATTGCCAACATGATTTATAACATTCGTTATTCGCCATTTTTAATATGACAAAATGTAAGACGTATCAGAGGATATAGAAATAATGAAAAACTTAGTCGAATATTTAACCTTTCGATTTTCATAACCTTAAAAACACCGTGCGAATAACTCACCTTTCAATTCCTTGATCAAGGGATCTGAGACCGACATCACACATTTCTTGATTTCATTCACGAAATTTCGACTTCTTCAATGTCTTTAATAAATATTTCTTTGAAGGAGGATAATAAGTTTCGTACGTCGATAATTCTCGAAACCCATATACGAGTATTACATCGATTACAGCATCAAAACTATATACTTTTAATGTTTTATATTTCTGAACCATTCGAATTGTTTTGAATATGCTCAAAAACTCTTGTTTGCTTAATAACCTAACCTGAAACATGTGTTGTGCTTCATAAAAATGGAGCAAATCTAAACAAACAACAATAAACACAACACATTTTCCCAGTTCTTCTTTTATTCTTACAAGCGTGTCTTTCTGATAGCGATTGCTATATACTTTGCTGGTAAAATACAGATGTATAGCAAATATATGAGAGCGTTATATTTGTCTGTCACTTGTGGCACGTCGATAATGCAGAGGCTCGTTATAACTATATACATATGTGTGCACGTCGATTACATTCGTTGGTATGCGTATGCACGTTCCATTTTTCAAAACATCATCGTGAGTGCAAATATACAATAGGCTTTCAATTATTTTAAAAAAGGCAATTCAAATAAATCATTCTGATCAGTTAATTAAATACCTGCCACTCAGAAAAAAGTGAAATTGGAAATAAATGAAATGTCATGCGAGAAAAATGTTCATACGCACTAAATTTCGAGGTTATACAATGTTTATTGCAATAATATTTATTACGATAATTTCCAGTTAAATACACGCGAACGTAATATGCTTAATTCATTAATTCTATAAGCGTCACCTATATTTTACTCCGAAATTATTTAAAAACAGATGTAGGATTAATGCAGAATATAAGTTGGTTTTGGTTTAGACGGTCATGTTGATAATAAAATGTATTAAGTTTCACATTTAAGATATTATATTCTCTTTATTTTACATTTTGAATTTTATATTATAGGTGGATGATGGAACTCAATTCTTGCCAAACTGGTCGAACCATGGTCAAAGCAGCGAAGAGGGGCGCTTTACCGCGCATGCGCGAGAATTATGATCCAGCTCTTAGCACGATCTGTATAACCACAGATTGGCACAATCGTCCGCTAAAGTACGAGAGGCTGGAAATCTGCTACAAAAAAAAACCTAATATTTGAACACTACACTACTATACACTGTTATAGTACGTTCAACAATACGACGAGTCGTTTCAGTATCGCCCGAATCAGCGTCCGTGGCGGATTGACGTCTTTACTTTCTCCGGTTCATTTGTTTGTTCGATCATTTGAACTTTTACCCTTTTTTTGCTGACTTTTATTAGGTAGATTTCAGTTCGTTTCTTCGGTTTCTACTATTTTTCAATTTTTGAAATGGCAACTGTTGCCGATATTTCGAACGTGAACGATGTTCGGCAAAGTGCCCTGAAGAATTTCACCAAGGAATTTGGCGAGGATGCTGATATTTGTGCCTGTGCACCAGGTCGCGTCAACCTAATTGGCGAACACACGGATTATAACGAAGGATTTGTTCTGCCAATGGTATATATTTTTCATTTGCATTTTAGTACAGGTTAATTTTTTAAAAGTAATTAAGTCAGTTTTTTAATTTTTGCTAAATCGTAATGGTACAATTTGAAATTAAAAAAAAAAAAAAAATAATTTCGTCCTCGTATGACATTGTTTTGAAATAAACAAGGCAATTTATTTTATTGTACTTGGTTGATAATGTGATAATGCATTAATTACGAGAACTGTTTATTATCACTTTTTTACAATCCGCTGACCTTCAATAGTCTAGACAAGGTTACATTCAAATTAGATAACGGATAGTAAGGCATATAAACGCAGGCTAAATAATTTATGGCCGAGATGAATGACGGTGTCTGTTTTATCGACTGCGGTAAGGTGAAATTACAGACGATATAAATGGATTTAAATGGATTCAGAATTTAGTACATTTCAATACATTTCTATACATCTGAATTCTATATTTGTCTCTGAATTTTAAAGATTTCTTCATTATTATTTAATTGTCTACACATTTAAAAATTTTAGGAATTTCTTAGTTTTCAAAACGATTGAGAAGTTTATATAAATTTTCGGATTATTTGTGGATTTCCATGTTTATTCGAGCATAATATTTTTTATTTATAAAATGTATAAAAATTTGACTTTAATGCATTCATGTTGTAGATGCATTATTTTTGGATTTGTATGCTTTCGAAATGGACAAAGTAAGGATTCAAAAATGACGAAATGAATCTATCATTATTTATTCTAATCCATTTTTGATTGCTAGATATTATTTAAGGTGGGAGCAAAGTAGATTTTTATGCGCGTGTTATAAATCCTATTTTTTGTATTCGTTACCAATCAGCAAAAGTTTATTTTAACTGTTATTTAAAATACTTGGCGTACTTGTTTATGTATATAATTACAAAAATGATTATAAATAGTCAGATATTATATATATGTATACAGAAACATAAGAATCATACACGTACATATATATATATGATTTTTATAGTGTATACGACATCCCGCAATTCGTCAATATCACTCAACGAAAGGTCAACTCGTATCTTTATTACTAAGCGTAGATTAACCTGAATGAGGTGCAGTAAACTTTTGCATACGAATCACTCTAATGGCAATTTTGTCCTGGAAAGCAATTGATAAAACTGTAAAAAACACTATTCGTGTCAAATAACAAAATATTAAGTCCGTTATTAGAAATTTTAATTAAAAAGTGCATTTTTATATCTGAATTATATTATTTAAATTTTATAATGTTGTTAAAACCTATTGACTAACTGCTAAAACTCCAAATTGTTTTTCCACAATTATTTACATTCAATAAACAAACTATATATCATTTACAAATCTGAAAACCTGTATAACAAGTAAGGCTAACAGTGAAGTTGTTTCTATAGTATTAATAATAATTATATTTAATTCAAAGTATCGAATTTAAATAGAATCCTGTTTTATACTAATTAAGAATTGGAGTATATTAAAAAATTTTATCAGATATCTTGAAGATATCTAAAAGATATCTTGCGATCCTGGCAAGATATCTTAAAAATGTCGAATAGATATCTAAAAGATCTTAAAGACATCTTTTAGATGTCTTATGCAACACATCTTTCCAAAAGACATCTTTTAGATATCCTTTTAAATAAAGACGTCTAAAAGATATCTTTCAGATATTTATGTCTCCAAATGTATATTGGGAACTATTTGACATTAGTAGGAGATGACAAACACGATACAGTATATCAAGTATAACCAAAAATTGAAAATAAATCAATATAACTCATGTCACGTTTACCCTACGGGAAAAGATTTGATGTCCTCCAGTGTTTTTGAAGGAAAAATATATACCTCCAGCATGAAAAAATATTATCAGGACGCTAGAAAATATCACATCAAATTATTTGAAAATTGTAGTTTTTTTTTTTAGAGTTATTAAATTGTATCTAATTTATAATCTTCAACAAAAAAAAAGCTTATATATTCAATTTCACTATATGTGAATTAACAATTAACAATTTACAATTTTACATTAAATAAATCCATTCTCTTTCTCAGCAATTTTAATATATGCCTAATTTTCTGTCAATTTGTCCTACCCCCCCCCTCACAGCCCCGTAACTATCATTAATTACTTAATTATATTTCAATTAATAAACATTGCGCTTATGCAGGCCTTACCCATGGTAACCGTTTTTGCTGGAAAATTGAACGGCTCGAAAAATTGCAAAATCATATCGATGAGCTCAGCAATTGGTGCAAATAGTATAGCAAAATTTGAATGTACGCGCAATACTTTGAAAGTAGGGGAACCAAAATGGGCCAATTATATAAAAGGATGTCTCTCAAATTTTCCTTGTAAGTATTTTAGAACATTTTTTACTTCTATCTAATAAAAATCACAATTATTAATATTATTAAATTTAACTGATGCAATAATTTATAAATTATATACATTAATATATGTATACAGGGTGGCTCATTTTAACTTAGACAGTGGAATTACTCGAAATATCACGATTCAATAGGCAAACCACAGAGATTAAAAAAAGGACATTGTCAGGGTCATGGTTTAGTCTGCTTTCGACATCCAACAATTTTTATCAAAAACACTGTCCTAGATAAATCGAGATTTTTTCGCTTTCTACGTCGATTAGTGATTTGTCTTTGAAATGACCTCTATGGTCAACTTTGACCAACAGCATTAAAATTCACCTGTGGACGTAAAATTTTACGCACTTTCATAATCCGGGATCAAAACTATGGGTTTTTATTTGAAAATTAAATGTAGACCTTGAAATAACCTTGAAAATGAAGATCATGGTCATTCTCAAGGTGACAGTTCAATCAATCCTTCAATATCCAACAATTTTTGTTTTAAACAGTTTTTTTTTTTTATTGAATCGCGATATGTTTCAAATTATTCGACTGTCTTTTTATTTAATTTACATATTTAAACATGATTAGAATTCTACCAAGTTTTGGTGTGTTTCCTCCAATCTCCAATGATATAATGATAAAGTGAATAAATGAAACTTTCTCAAGTCTTTAGACTTTTCGCATTCAATAATGACCGTTGCAGGCTTGAACCAAAACGTCTAATATTTTCCCTGACGGATATGAAAACATTTCTTAGATAATTCTTAGACAATTTATATATATTTTACCATGTTGTGGGTACAAGAGAAATTGACACTGTAAGACTAGACAAGAACTGGCATATACTAAAAATGAATGGAAAGAATAAAACCTTTTCTTAAAATATTTCCCTGTGGAGGAATAGAATATATATATTGCCTACGATAATCAATTTTTGTAAATATCCAATGTTTTTTTTTTTTTGTACAGGTGAAGTACCGGGCTTTAATGCAGTTGTGGTTTCAACAGTACCAGTTGGCTCCGGGTTAAGCAGTTCAGCTGCTTTAGAAGTGGCGACATTTACATTTCTAGAAGCGTTGACTGGTCGAGTCTGTGAAAAACCAGAAGATAAGGTAATACATTTATTTAAACGTACCATTAAATCAATCAATTTTTCAAAAATATATTATAAAATTACTTTTTTACCAAAATTTAATACGAGTTTCTCCCATTTTTCTATCTATCGGATACGCAGAGAAATTCAAAAGTGAATATAAACATGATTAAAATTATTCCAATTCATTTTGATTCATTTTACGTAATTGAATATAAAAGTTTGAATTTCGAAATACTACGTTTTCGATATAATGAAAAAAAAAAATTCAAAAATTCAAAAATTAAAATGAATTCTATTTCGAACATATAGACGGATAATATATAGAGGAGCTTGTTTTCTGGTATATATACAAAATGTATATGTTATAAATAATTTTACAAGGGATTTTTAGGCACTAGCATGCCAACGGGCCGAACACGAGTTTGCCGGAGTACCATGCGGAATAATGGATCAATTTATCTCTGTAATGGGCAAAGAAGGACACGCACTTCTTCTAGATTGCAGAGACTTGACTGCAAAACTAATACCAATGACGAATATTGGAAATTACGTTTTTCTCATAACAAATTCAAATGCCCCACACAAATTGAGCTCCAGCGCGTATTGCGAACGTCGAGACAGTTGTTACGAGGTGGCAAAAATCCTAAAAAAGAAGAGCTTGCGGGAAGCTACTCTTATGGAATTGGAAGGTATAAGGTTTATATATTTGTAAATCTTAACACTATATAGTAGAAAATAAGACCACTTTATGGCCATTTTTTTCTGGACTCCATTACTTTTAACATAGAGAGGCCAGAAAAATTGGACAGACACTGATGTCATTGTCTATGTAATGTCAGAATGAACTGATTTGTCCCAGCAGACGAAAAAAGAGTGAAATGTATCAAATAGAATCCACATTTCGCAATCTGAATAGTTTCTTGCCCTTTTTCAATTCTTTTCTATTCTTAATCTATTTTATTTCTGATTTTAATTTGAGTGTGACCATTTGACCGAGACAAATGTTTATTATCAATGCAAAAATTGATGAATTTCGTCGTAACTGTTTAATTTCACGATTTCGCCATTTTGAAATTTATAGGAATTTTCGAAACTCCATCCAACCAACAGTAACTTATTTTTAAGGAAATTAACAAAACGAAATCATTTATATACGCATGCACGTAAGATGTTAAAAAGTTTTTTTTTTAGGAATAAAAAATATTTCTGAAGTATCGCTGAAAAGAGCTCGTCACGTAATCACTGAAATCCAAAGGACAATTGACGCAGCCCGTGCTCTTGAAAAGAGCGATTTCATCACGTTCGGCAAATTGATGAACGAAAGTCACGACTCGTTATGCCACGATTACGAAGTGTCTTCCAAAGAGCTTGATTGTTTGGTGGCTGCGGCCAGGGAAATTGACGGAGTACTTGGTAGCCGCTTAACTGGCGCTGGTTTCGGGGGTTGTACTGTCACGTTATTGCGAAATGACGTGGTTGAT
Organism: Trichopria nigra; assembly: GCA_030522945.1. Classification (NCBI taxonomy): domain Eukaryota; kingdom Metazoa; phylum Arthropoda; class Insecta; order Hymenoptera; family Diapriidae; genus Trichopria; species Trichopria nigra. The sequence goes on along the minus strand of JAPYZR010000603.1, from coordinate 316 downwards.
AAAGTCATCGAATCGATAAAAGCCAAGTTAGTATCGTTTAATTATTTCATTAAATAATTAATAAAAATTACCTCAATCACGCGATAATAAAAAATGTTAAAATTTGATGAAAATATATTTTCGATCCAGGGGGCGTAAAATGTCCATTATACGCCTCTTTTTGGGGGAGTAAAATGCCGATTTCACGCCTCGAGGGCGTAAAATGCCAATTTCACGACCTAGGGGCGTGAAATAAAAATAGTCTGAAAATTAAAAAACGCAAAATTTGACGAATCAAACGTAATATTTGTTTAATTTTGTATAATGGACATTTTAC